>JAUMHI010000064.1:9257782-9267814 GCA_032359435.1 Enteromius unitaeniatus
AAAAAAAAAAAAAAAAAAAAATAAAAAAAAAAAAAAAAAAAAAAAAAAAAAATATATATATATATATATATATATACATATACATATACAACTTTATAAGAGCTGAGCCAGTACCCAACATTGACTTGGCAATTTCTCTATATGCATTCTTATGCAATTTCTTCCTTCCTTATGTTCTCGCTCGTTGTTAACCATCATTAACACTCGAAGATTAATTACAGTTTTCAAGAATGCAAGTACAGAGGACTCATGAAAGTGTCCGAATATGTTCTTGAACTCAAGGAGGCATCAGATGCAGGCTTGAGAGAATCAGAACTGTAGAAAATCCTAGAAGATGCTGCATGACTAAACATTTGTCATTTTGTTTTTGCATAATTTAAATATAATAATTTTATTGGCATAAAAATTTGAACCTTGGCAAATAATAGTTAACATAGCCTATTAATTTTCACAAAACAAAGCAGTAAAAAGTTACAAAATAATCTAAAAATATTTAAAGAAGTTTTTAAGGGCATCATGACAATTGTTTGTAATGTTACGTGTTGTTTATTTTACTTGCTTACTTTTTTTTTTTTTTAGGTTGTTATGGTGTCGATGGTGAGAGTGACTCTATCATGAGCTCGGCCTCGGAGAACTCGACAGAACCGTGGTTCTGTGACGCATGCAAGAATGGCGTCAGACCCAGCTGTGAGCTCTGTCCAAGTCAGGACGGCATCTTCAAAGAAACCGATGCGGGGAGGTGAGTTTTAACCAATGCTTGGTCTGATATTGTCCTTTATCATCATTAGCACACTTATTAAAGGCACAGCCGTTGCAGTCACACCTTTCATGTTTGAGTTGCTCCTTTAATTGTTGCATATACGTTAAAAAGTTTTTATGCCACCCTATAAGCAAAGATGCTGGAAAAATGCTAAGTAAGTGAAATACTTGAAGAGGCACAGGTACGTGCAGGATGAGTGAAGAAGGGAAAAAGTGATGGATTTGGCTAGGAGGGAGAGAAGGAGAGGAAGAGAGAGGCGTCTGAAGCGTGAAGACTCAAGCCACGTTATCACTGATAGTGCTCCTCAGCCCGCCTGCACCCAAATTTACTACTTCACTAGAGCATGAAAAACACAGCAAATTAAAGTGTGGAGCGTGTGCTCACCAAAGATGGATATCTTTATATTGGACTTCCTAAAGTCTGCATTTGAAATTCTGTCACACTGAATGGTCAAGTCAGAGTATATTTGAACCTGCAACTGAGTATCTGCTCTTCTTAAGCCTTAATGCCTTAAGGTTATAGCAGTTTTTCAGGGAATAATGAATAGTCTTCCGTTAACTAGATGTGGACCTCTGAATTAATGTGATTACGAACATATGATTTGTTATTCAGCACATCAAGTGAATAAGGAACTGTCTTTATACTATAATACTTGTAAAAATGGATATTGTGGATGAATACTTAACTCTGCTTTGTTCTGTTGAAGGTGGGTGCATGTGGTGTGTGCCCTGTATGTTCCAGGGGTTGCGTTTGGAGACATTGACAAGCTGCGGCCTGTAACACTCACAGAGATGAACTACTCCAAGTATGGAGCAAAGGCAAGTACTATGAGAGACTTAAAAAAATTAAGTTAGATTAACTCAAGAACAGGTTGAATAGTGCTAAGCTGATATAATGATCGGTATTTGAACACTATAATCAATCAAATTAATTCAGTTTTTTTTTTTTATTCTGCAGCAAAATGCACAAGACTGTTACATTTTAAAATGTTATGAAATATACAATACACTATGGCTCGGTTTCACAAACAGGGCTTAGCTTAAATTAAGCAACTTGTGCATCTTAACACAGAACAATGACACTGACATGTTTTAAGATATCTCAGAGCAAGATTTTTTCATCCGAGACAGCTCAAACATGCAATTTAGTCTGGGACTAGCTTAAGCCTTGTATGTGAAACTGGGGGAATGTCACTTCAACTTAATTTTAACCATAATCTCTTATACTCCCCAAAACTACATTTATTAAATCAGAAATACAGTAAAAAATAGAACTTTAAGTTGAAAATGTAATTAATGATTTATTATGACTTCAGTGTCTTTTAGAAATCATTTTAATATGCTTATTTGGTGTTCAAGAAGCATTCTAAAAACAATCGAAAACGCTTGTGCTGCTTAATATATTTGTGGAAACCAAATAACTATTGTTGTTGTTTTTATTCCAGATTTTAAATGAAAGAAGCATTTATTTTGATTGTTTTCACGTCAAATGACTTTTAATCAATTTAATTCCTTGCTGTTTAAAAGTATTCATTTCTAAAATAAATAAATAATAAAACCTGTTCCTACCCCAGACTTTTTTCAGTAGTGTATCGTATATGAATATACCTTTATATCACATCATCACTGTTAGATTATCACAGATTTGCAAATATCATCTGAAAGCAATCAATAAAATCGCTGATTAATCTGTGCTTGAAAACCTGTTTCCTTTCTTTCTGTTTTTGCCTTGACACAAACCAAAAAACCTAAAGAAATTCTTGATGAAAGATGTGAAATGCTGACTTCCTTTTCTGAGCAAAGGGCGTCTTTCACTTCCCTCCCAAGGATTTCTGTCGACTGTAGACATTTTGACATTTACTCTATCTGACATTATTTTATGTGTCAGTAAGTCAGAAGAGGTTCCTTTTACTGGGAAGCAAATTACTTTAGAAGCACTTGAAAGGCTTTCTTTAATGGTTTGTGCTGTACATGTGAAAAGAAATTACTGCTAGAGAAAGGCTATTATTATTTTAATTTTGAACTCCAGTAATTGGAGAAAGTCAAATGGGCTTTTAAAGACTCGTTGTCCAGCTTATCTTAAATATAGAACTGTACAGTAAATGAGTGTGAGATTGTTATAATAGTCTTAAAGATTTTATTTTATTTTTTTTTCATATTTAATCTGTGTTACACAATCAGCTTTCGGTTTACCTTTCTTGAATTACAAATATACAGATATACAAAAATACAAATAATAAGTATTTAGAGGCAAAGTAACAAGATGGGAAGTCAGCAAATACTAGAAAGTTTTCCCTGTTATGTTTTGTTAGTATTGTTTCTATCGTTTGCTGTTGTCACAATGTTTTGTTTGGGTTAATGGTTTACAGGAGTGCAGTTTGTGCGAAGACGCCCGTTTTGCACGAACAGGTGTTTGCATCAGCTGTGATGCAGGAATGTGTCGCTCGTTCTTCCACGTTACGTGTGCTCAACGAGAAGGGCTGCTCTCTGAAGCTGCTGCAGAAGAGGTTAGTGTGTATGTGGTCATCCTCTTTTCTCCAACTTCCCCACAGTCACTTTCTTGTGATGCCAGCTTTGTAATGTTTATTCAAATTCAGATTTTTCACTTCTCACCCACATTTTTATTTATTTATTTTTTTAACTTGTTGGACTGATTTCTTTCTGTGGAACACTAAAGGTGCGTTTTTAAAGAATATGCTAGCTTCTCCTTTTACTGTAATAAAAATGAATGAGGAGCTCTAAAATGACAAAATCATCAAGAACATGTTTTTTTTATTATTATTATTATTATTATTAATTTTTTTTCACTAGAACAAATTGGGAGAATTTTAGCATTACATCACCTGCTCATCAGAAGATCCTCTGCGGTGAATGGGTGCCATCAGAATGGAGTACAAACAGCTTACAAAAACGTAATAAACCACAAGTAATCCACAATGCTCTAGTCCATCAAATAATGTCTTGATGGACTAAATGCACTTTATTTAATGTGTTTTGGACTGTTAAAGAGAAACATCTGCAATGACAGAGCTTAAAAGTGTCAGGACAATTTGTTAAGCAACTCTGATTAGATTTGTCTGAAATAAGGTCATATAAATCTAGAATGGTTTGAGGGCGAGTAAGTAACAGGTTAATTTTCATTTTTAGGTGAACTAACCCTTTAAAGTGCAAAAATGTATTTTTTTTACTTACAATATGCAGTTTTCTGCCTTTTACAAGAAGATAATTCATGCACTGGAGCCATGTGGGTTACTGGTAGATGATTGTTTTGTTGTTTTTATCAGCGGTTTGCTCTCATTCTAATGGCACCCATTCATGGGATCCCTTTGTAAGCAGGTGACATAATGCTGAGTTTCTCCAAATCTGTTACAAGGAAGAAACAAACTGATCTCCATCTTGGTTGGCCTGAGGGGTGAATAAATTGACATTTTTACGTGAACTGATTCGCTATCGACACGTTTCTCAAATGCACGTTTGAAGTGCATGTTTGAGGGTTTATCAAACAGATACCTATAATCATAAGGAGAGGGCTCAGAGCACGAGGTCATCCAGTTGAACAAATTCCCAGCCCAGGCCGTGGTCACAGACCATCAGCCTCATGGCTCAAATATGCAGTCCATATTGGAGAAGCATATGATGGTAGCGTTCAGCACAGATAAACACTAGCGAAAAGTGCCTACTCACTGCAATCCACTTAATCCAGTCAGCTGTGCAAAGGGCCTCATATCAACAGGTGAGTGGGCTGATAGCATCCAGCGAGACACCTTAAGCCTAAATGATTTGGTGGATGACGCAAAATGGCTGTGCTTCCATCTGCCCTCGAGGGAGGGGGTGAAATGCTATGCTTGTGAGGAGATGTGAGCTCAGCGAGAGAAACTTTCAGCTGCAGAGATTTGAAACTGCTGAAATAGGCTGACATTGTTCTAAGAGTCTCTCTCCTTCCATAGAAAGCCGTTTCTGAGAAAGGCAGATCTGCAGTCCCTTTCCGTTCCTGGAAAAATCACGCCAGCCTTACATCAGTCATTGTCTTGCCCCTCGGCTTCAGCTCCCACATTCTCTGCAAAATGTACTTGTCCTTTGAAAGGGAGGGGAATTTTTACAGGCCTTTTGTGACCGGCTATTTATCACGGCTATCAGAGAATGCGCAGACACCAATGGTCTATAAAAATCTGGAGCGCTGAGCATCATTATCCCAACAGCCAGAAAGTGTGAGCCTGTATTTCAGAAGATACTCCCGTTTCCTCCGTAATCAAATTGTACATGTAGAATTACCAGGCGTCTGAGCACACAGGCACTTAAAATGAAATCTGCAGCAATTGTGCCACGTTAACAATAGTGAGGTATTTTAGATGATGGGAAATATCTTGAAATAACCTTAATCAAATCACTCAGATTTTGTTCTTAAATACTTCAATCTTTTCTTCACATTTGTCCAAGTACGTTTTAAGAAGTAAGTTTTGCATAACAGGCAGATATTTTTTTTTATTTCTTTTTTTCTTTTTTCAGACAACACTCAATCATGATTTATTGTGTGTTTTTTATTGGTTTTTCTTTCAGTTTATTGGTTGCTTGAAGAATTCCCAAATTAAGAATCTGTCTTGAACACCCAGGTTGACCAGTGTTTGTTTCAAGCAGGTTTTCAACAGATGGGTATTGGTCCATGGCCAAACTTAAGAGCATCTGTTGCATTTCATACTAATTTCAAACTAAATAAAATACTGACCATATTTTAAAATGTAATTACCTTCAACCAAGCTAAAGAAGCCATAGTTCAGCTGCTTCAGCTGTTCTGTTGTCCCAGAATAAACAATATTTTCAATATATTATTATTATTATTATTATTATTATTATTATTAGCAATAAAATGTGCTGTACATGTATGATTGTGTGTAATATGGTGGAGTATTACCATTTAAAATAACTTTTATCTCTGAATTTTTAGCAACCAGTACTTCTGGTTTTTGTCACACTTTCATTTAGAAATCATTGAAATATGCTGATTTGCTGGTTAAGAAATATTAAAATTAAAGGAAGCCAGGTATGGTTTCCCATACTTTGATTAATTAAAAAAACATTTGAACCGCATCATAAAATATAAAAAAATGCATTAATATACACATTACAGCCCAGGCTAATCATCCATTTTACACAGTAAAATGTTACACCTCTTTCTTTAGCAAAGGGTGCTTGGTAAGAAAAAGGTTGATGGACCCTATTTTAGAAAATACAAAAGTAAAGCAATTAGTGTTGAGGGACTGTATTACACTATATACTGTGTACAGTTGCCAAGCAATCTAGTAGCTTGCTGCCTAATACATTAATTCAGATTTGTTTATCGCTATTTCACAGTGGCTCTGTATGCATTTCATCCAGTCAGAATGTTAATTGGAGCCATCTATTCTATTTTAATAATAATAATATATAGCATTTTTTTAACAATGTCATTCATCCCTGATTTTTCATTTTCTCTATTTTACCAAGCTCAGGATTTTAAGATTTAAGGTCTCAAGGGAGTCTGTCTCTAAAGTCATGATCCATTTTTCTCCACAGGACATTGCAGATCCTTTCTTTGCCTACTGCAAGCAACACGCAGACCGTTTCGACAGGAAATGGAAAAGGAAGAACTATCTGGCCCTGCAGTCCTACTGTAAAGTGTCTTTGCAAGAAAGGGAGAAGCAGCTCACACCTGAAGCACAGGTCTGCTTTACTCTGAGACAGACATTGTCTTCCATACATCAGATAGGCTGTTGAATGATCAGTCCTCATTTATTTTTAAATACATGTGATTTCCCGACCTCTAGGCTCGAATAACCACACGGCTCCAGCAGTACAGAGCGAAAGCAGAGCTGTCTCGAAACACTCGGCCTCAGGCGTGGGTGCCCCGAGAGAAGCTTCCCCGGCCACTCACCTCTAGTGCTTCAGCCATCCGTAAGCTGATGCGTAAAGCAGAGCTTATGGGTATCAGCACAGACATCTTCCCTGTTGACACCTCCGATACCAGTGCAAGCGTGGATGGTCGACGTAAACATAAGCAGCCTGCGCTCACAGCAGACTTTGTTAACTACTACCTAGGTGGGTGGTTTGAAACTGTTTCATTTTCGATACCACAGCAAAATCTACGCTAAACGAATATCGAGTTTCCACAATATAGTTTTTCATCCCAAAAAACTTCCAAAATGTACTAACCCTCAGGACATCCAAGATGTAGTTGAGTTTCAGCTTTACATCACTTGCTCACCAATGGATCTTCTACAGTGAATGGGTGCCGTCAGGATAAGAGTCTTAATAGCTCAAATAATAACAATAATGACAATCCACAAGTAATCTACACGGCTCTAGTCCATTAATGAATGTCTTGTCAAGTGTAACAAGGCAAGAAATCCAACAAGGCATTTTTACCTGATTTTGTAAATTTTTTATTCATTTTTGGATAAACTTACTTTAAAGACATGTAAAAAATCAAATATAACATAAGGCACAAATAAATATGACAGAACACCGATACTGATGAAATAAATAGTGTATAAACTAGACTGGGCAATATATTCATGCGCATCTAGTCAGTAAAGCCACCTTGTAAATCTCCACCTTTTTTCTAAATGCGCTAGTATACAGTAAACAGTCAAATGTTAAACAACACTGCAGTCTTCACTTTATAGATTAATCCTTATTAAAGTTGCCTACATTAATCAGTCCTTAGTGCTGAGCGATCTCCTGTTTGATTATCATTAATGATACAGACATTAGCAGGTACATTAGGACTTCTGCACATATCCAGTATACTGATACACATGCAGTTTCATTCTCAACTGTTTATTTTCACTTCAACTATGTTTGAGGATACTCACCGAGACATTTGGATGACTTTTTGCGTTCAAGCACATGATTACATGAATGGGAACTCTCTTTTGCGTGTTCTTGCTGCTTGAAATTGCATCAATATAAATTTGTAAAACTTAATAACATCAGCATTCTGTCAACTGTCCTGAGTGTCTTTAAGTCTTCAGGCTTCTGATTTATTGTTTGAGGAGCTGCATTTCTCAACCTCATATGAAAATATTTTCCGTTTTCATTTTAATGGCCAACGCTAGCAATGATGCATTTGCAGCATGTGAATTGCTGTCCCTAACATACTTCAATCTGCCTGCGGAGCAGCAGGCGGTATCAGACAGTGATAGTGAGACATGCATCCCGCTCTGTAGCCTTGCAGCTAGGCACTTGCCCTCCAAATGAGTGATGTTAAGAGCAGATGTGTGGAGTAACCTTGGGCACACACTCCATTAGGTTCTAGCAGGAGGCCTATCCTCTATCAGCACACTTTCTCTGCCTTTTTTGCTCTTAATGTTCTTTTTTTTATTTTTTTTTTAATACACTTTCTTCCTCAATCTTCCTTTGATATACTTTTTCCTGTACTCTGATAGCAATCTCAGTATCGATTTGTTTGTGTCTGTTGGTATTCAGAGCGGAACATGAGGATGATTCAGATCCAAGACAACATTGTGGAGCAGAAGAACCTTAAAGACAAGCTGGAGACAGAGCAAGAGAAGCTGCACATGGAGTACAACAAGGTCTGTCTACTATTGACACTCTAGGGTCTAGCTAGCATCTGCTTTTTTTCATTAGCGCTAGTCCATAGCACATTTGTTTTGGCCATCGGTGCTTAAGCAGAGGCACGCACAACAGGAAATACCCACATGCTGCTGGGATATTATCCCAGGAGTGGGCGGAAAGCTCCTAAACGGCTACATATATAAGGTTATTTTTGTAACATAAATTTGTAAAAAGGCGGTAAATAATATTTCTGTTAACTAATACGAAATTAAAAATAGCAAAAGGCTGAAAAATGTGATTAAAAATTCTTTAGTAAAAAAATACAACTGGAAATGCAATAAAAATAGTTTAGCAGTGTATTCTGCTGCCAACAATGCTATTTTAGTATTGTGATATAGTAATAGATGTAGTTTTTTTTTAAAATAACTTTTACCTTGCTTGACATTTGCAATTTTATTGTATTATTTTCATTAGTTGTTGTTTTTTCTGTGATTCTGTGATTTCTGTTTAGCTGTAAGTTATTTCATATTTGAGTGATTTTAATACTTCAGCCTAAACTTAACTTAGTTAACTTAACTTAGTTAGTTGGCAACTATATATATATATATATATATATATATATATGGATACACCTCAATAAAATGGGAATGGTTGGTGATATTAACTTCCTTCCTGTTAGTGGCACGTTAGTAAACCTGTGTGTGTATATGTATATATATATGTATATGTGATATAACTTTTTTTGTAAAAACAATGAAAATTAACAATGAAAACAGCTCTTCCAATAAAATAAAAAAAAATAACTATTAACAATTCAGAAAGTATAAACAACAAAATAAACATTTTAGGACGCTCAAATGAAAACTAAACAAACATTTAAATGCTACATCCAAACAATATCAAGTAAATTAAAAAACCTTATGACATTTTCCAAAGCCCTGGTATAACAGCACTTAATGTTCTGTGCTGCCCTATTTGCTTCCTATCCTCAATCCTCCTAAACATGATCTCTTGAAGCAGATTTGGGTAGATGGTGTTTTCTCATCTGGCCCAATCAGGAATAGAATGAAAGTGAGGAGAGAAAGTTAATGTGGCGTCCAGTCTTTCTGCGCCACATGTATTAAGCGGTATTAATGGAGTGTGTGTTGTTAATTACGGCACTCAACATGCATTAGGACGACGCCGGCCTTAGAGAGAGATCCCGATGAAAATAAACATCTGTGGAAAGCTGGCTCCTTATTCACAAAAGTTGTGTCTTAGGCAGTGGCTGAGTCATCTTGAAATTATGTCTAATAATGCTGAATTATATAGTGTGTCACATGGTTAGTTGGATTGTTTGCTTCAATGTTTTTAACAGTGTGTAATTGGAAACTGCAGTGCATTTGCGTCACCAATGAGAAAATACTAATGTCTGCGATGACTTCACAAGTACTTGTTTGTGCTTCTATGGAACACAACATGATATTTTGATAAAACTATTTTGATATAGCTATTTTTTTGTGTGTGTACAATTAAAGTAAATGGGGTCCAATATTATTTGTAGCCCAATGTTCTTCAAAATTTCTTTGGTGTTCAGCAGAAACAAAAATTGTGTGAACTGTCTCTTTAAATGCCCGAATACATGTAGAGGCCACTGTATGAATAGGATTGAAACGTGTTATCAGTGCTATATATATATATATATATATATATATTAGGGATGCAACGGTACAGTGAGCCCAC
>JAUMHI010000064.1:9272698-9287247 GCA_032359435.1 Enteromius unitaeniatus
TGCTGCCACCACCATGCTTCACTGTTGGGACTGTATTGGACAGGTGATAAGCAGTGCCTGGTTTTCTCCACACATACTGCTTAAAATTAAGGCCAAAATGTTCTATCTTGGTCTCATCAGACCAGAGAATCTTATTTCTTACCATATGGGAGTCCTTCAGGTGTTTTTAGCAATCCATGCCGAATTTCATGTGTCTTGCACTGAGGAGAGGCTTCCATCGGGCCATAAAGCCCCGACTGGTGGAGGGCTGCATTTATGGTCGACTTTCTACAACTTTCTCCCATCTCCCGACTGCATCTCTGGAGCTCAGCCACACTGATCTTTGGGTTCTTCTTTACCTCCCTCACCAAGGCTCTTCTCCCCGATAGCTCAGTTTGGCCAGACGGCCAGCTCTGGGAAGGGTTCTGGTCATCCCAAACATCCATTTAAGGATTATGGAGGCCACTGTGCTCTTAGGAACCTTACGTGCAGCAGATTTTATTTAAATTTTTTTTTAACCTTGGCCAGATCTGTGCCTTGCCACAATTCTGTCTCTGAGCTCTTCAGGCAGTTCTTTTGACCTCATGTTTTTTATTCGTTCTGACATGCATTGTGGGCTGTAAGGTCTTCCCTAATCAAGTCCAATCAGTATAATCAAACACAGCTGGACTCAAATGAAGGTGTAGTTAAATACGAGTGTCACAGCAAAGGGTCTGAATACTTAGGACCATGTGATTATTTCAGTTTTTCTTTTTGAGTAAATCTGCAAAAATGTCAACAATTCTTTGTTTTTCTGTCAATATGGGGTGCTGTGTGTACTTTAATGACGAAAAACTGTAAACTTAATTGATTTTAGCAAATGGCTGCAATATAACAAAGAGTGAAACATTGAAGGGGGTCTGAATACTTTCCGGACCCACTGTATATGACCCTCTCACCATATACCATTGGGAATCTCCACAATCTCTACAAGACAGCAAAGTCTGTCTGGCTCCCTCAGCAGATGGCCAACCGCCTGTTCAGCTGTTTTGTAAAGCTTTTTTTTTTTCTTTTTTTTTGTTCTTCGGCAAACACCCTTCTCCAAATAATATTCCAGCTGAAATAGTGTGGATAGGAGGGACTGTCCACAGTAACCCAAAGCTTGCAGAATACGAAACCTGGCATCTCCCTGCTCGACTCTCCGGCCTGTTATAATCCCTGTGGGGCGGTGGAGAGGGACTGTCACCATGGGCACACTGAACCGAGCACGCTCAGATTAGAAAGCCTCTAGAGAGACGCCGCTCTGTGTTGCTGCGCGACCGGCTCCTACTAGATAATTTTTCTAATTAACCGAGACAGAAAAGATGCTTCACAGATGTATAGATGGAAAATAGAAAACTTTTTTTTTTTTTCTGGCTACTATCCAAACCCATCCAAGCATCTCTAGAAGTAACTTTCTTAGAAAACCTTGATTGAACTTATTTATTGTTATAGTACCTATTATCTATGCATAACATTTCTAATGTTGCTTATTTGCCATTCCAGAATGAAAGTCTCAAAGTCGCCTTCTCTAGGTGTCTATCAGATCTAGCTCACCCTTTCTTATATTTCCCTTTAAATATAAATGCAGAGTGTATATCAAAGCCAAGTGCCAACTGCCCAGATCGCTCCGGCCAGCTTCCATTGTCACAAACCCACCATTTATTGAAGGCATCATTTGTTGATGCAGTGTTTCTATGTAAGGCTGCTCAATAAATAAATACATACTAAGTAAATACTTTGGGGGCAGTCATGACCTAATGGATAGGGAGTTGGATATAAAGAAAAATATAAATAGTGGGGAAGGCAAAGAAAGTCTTGCACACAGAAAGATGAAATTTCTTAGAATATTGATCAAGCAAAAAATGTCAAAGTGCTCAGGGACAAAACATTCTCGATTGAACACTGATGATGATGCAAATTGAAAGCATTTTGTTCTTGCTCTGAGCACTTTTTTCCTCAATAGATTTCGTAGGTTTTTTTTAAAAGGAGTATCAACATTTGCATTCCCTTTAGCCTACGAATGTGTCACAAATATCATTTGTTGATTTATCTATCCGTTCGTCCATATATCTGCCAAAAAAAAAAATTTTGAAAAAGTAATGTTATACTCTAAAAATGTTTTTATTTGCACTTCACCAAAAAGGGATCAATATGGACATAAATACCTCAAGTTCTGTAGTTATTTAAGGAGACAGATGTGCTTATACTTTTCTAAAGTGGTTGACTTTGTGGTTTTTGCATGGCGGTACATAAAACAGGTTGACATTTCCAATAGAGATACATTGAAGGATGCAAGCCATATCTACAGTAGTTATGTCAATATCATACTAGAGGTGCTTCATCATAACCTTATCAGCTTCACAGCACTGCCCTGGCAAACACTCGTTTTCTTTAGGATATGATGCTAAAAGTAACTTTAAAAATAAGTTGTTTAATACTATGCTGTTTATTTGTCTTTCAACTGTATCTGAATTTCTCTGCTTTATTTGCAGAAATTGAACTCTCCTGCTGTTCTAAAAGCTCCCAAAGAGAGAAAGCCAAGCAAGAAAGAGGGAGGATCACCAGGGAAGTCATCAAACCTCCCAACTATGCTTTACAGGTTAGCTTTTAGCTGATACAGGGCACCAGCAGGTGCCTGACATCAGTCACGACACCTGGCCTCTTTTATTCTAATATCTTTTTAAAACATTGACCGAGGGTTTCTACATTATTATGTGTGAAAAGAGAAAAATGCATGAAAAGATGCCTTAAGAAGCAGTGTTTTAATATGGTTGTGTGCTGTAACTAAGAAACCGTTTCATGCTGTGTGCAGCTGTGGGATTTGTAAGAAAAACCAAGACCAGCATCTTTTACTGCTATGTGACACCTGTAAGCTGCATTACCACCTGGGCTGCCTGGACCCGCCTCTCACACGCATGCCGAAGAAGACCAAAAACAGCTACTGGTGAGAACAGGCGTGGGAGATTGAATTAAAATGTGATAGAAATAACTTCTAGAAGTGCTGACATCTCTGGGACAGGGTTTCTGATAACCAAATACCGTAACGTTTAAAATAAGTTAAAACACTCATAATTAAATACTCACTTAAAAAATACAGAAAACATTTATTTAATTGCATGTTATGTTACATGAATTACATGAAATGCTAATAAATATACCAAGTTTATATATGGGTCAAATAATGATTAGTTGCAGGGTTATAATTCATTACTAAATTAGCATGTTATGAGCTCTATTTTCTCAAATGTCTATAGCTGTTTCAAAAAAGTGCAGTGTTCCAGTTGTACTGCTTCATAAAGTCCCTCCATGTTTACTTTCTTACCGTTATACTCACTGTCACTTAGAAAATTTATGTGGAGCTCCACAGTTGCGTGCGTGAGCGTTTCTGTGTTTTGTTCATTTGTCAAGCTGGGCCCAATGCTTTCGCTGCTGATTTGAGTAATTCATTTAATCCATGAATAAGAAAACGTGATGTTGTTCCGCACTGCTGGATGGAAGTTAGAAAGCATTTGAAAGATAAAATTGTGTGGGGGGCCAAGTCGTACCTAATTACTGGCAACTGCCTGCCCCTGAGACAGTAATACGGTATAATCAAAAAGCTTTTGCTTGTACTGAAGAATTTGACTATTCCTTCAATTTCATATATTGTTTGTGCAGGATATTTTAACCACCCTTTTGTTGGAATGAATACGACACATCTGCTTCTGATGGAAAAACATTGACATGGACCTTGAGAGCCACTCTCTCATATTAAAGATTTCTCAATATTGAGGAATCAATAAGGTCAATTGAAAGCAAAAGAATATCTTACTCCTTTGTCTTTCTCACTCTCTTTCTCTCTGTCGCTCATCCTTTTTCAGGCAGTGCTCTGAGTGCGACCAGGCCAGCAGTGATGAGGCTGACATCGCCATGGAGACGCTACCGGATGGAACCAAAAGGTCTAGGAGGCAGATCAAGGGACCAATCAAATTCATCCCTCAAGAAATGAGCCCAGAGCCCAAGAAGCTTCAAGTGAGAGGGACTGTGAGTATGAGCATATCATGAGCTTACTGATGACAAACGTGTGTTAAGAAGCCAATCCTTAAAATTGGGCTTCTAATACCCACCAGCTGCGTTTCACAGATTTCCGCTAAAGATAAAGGTGGTTTTCTAGCCATGGATACATGACATCATCAGTTATGTCTTCGTTCATCTTCTTAAGTTAATGAAAACATGTCTGAGAGAGACCAACAAATCTCCAAAAAAGGAAATTACTTGGCTCAAGGGACTTTGTCAAATAGTGTTTTTTAAGCTTCGTCTAGCTCTCTCTGTTCGGTGCTTTAACTCTAGCTGTTGTCTTAGGTCAAACATTCATTCGCGGACTCAAAATTGATTCTTTGCTCCTCGCGTAAAATAGATAATTGACCTGTTCTTTAGTCTCTTGAGCTTTTGCAGAGGTTATCGGTGAAGGTCACAGCAGCTAGCCTTGTTGATTACTTTGAAATGGACAACCTAAACACTCTATCATCTTTAATTGTTTTATAAAACCACCTTGAAACTGATACAGCTGTAATTAAGCCATCAGTAAAAACCCCACTGGAGCTGCTCCCTAGCATTTCAGTTTTATTAGAACATTAGCATTTAGAATTGTTTCCGAAACTTAACGAGCTGCCTACTCCATACAAAAGCAGCTGCTATAGAAGACCGCTCAACCTCACAAGTAACTGATTTGGAATGTTCTGTGACACGCATGGAAATACTTAATAGAAATATTTTGTAGATCCACTCTGGGCTGCACATGTGATTTGGCTGTACCAACATTAAATACACACTTTTTAAATTATGTTTGAGCGATATAGGTGGGCGATATACTGGTACATGATTAACCGGAATTTGTCAACCGGTAGAGATTTTGGTCTATCGTCTTAACCGCGATTGAAAACCACGCAATAAACATTAACTTCGACAATGGAAGAAGCATTTTTGCCAACTTATCGACTTTGTTAGACTTTTCAGACCCCCTCTCAGGTCTGTGGTACTGCCGCGCACACCCCTCGGTGAAGCAGCGGTGAGTTTGCTTATATGTGACGAAACCAACAAACGAGGAGATTGTAAAGGTGTTGAATTGGTTTGGGTGTAGGAAAAGTGATCCGAATGAGACAAACGTGATTCGCAAGGTATTTAGCAAACTGTGGAAACTGGTATACTGTCAGGCACTATAGTACCTGTTGTTCTCAGAAAAAACACATTCATCTTACATTGCAGTAAACAGAATGGTTGTTTTTTTTACTTAAAGTATTACTGCAATTTAGTTTAAATAAAATGACATTATATGAAACAATTTCTCTGTTTGAATTACTATTTGTGCATTTTCAGATGCAAATTTCTATATTGTGATATATATCGTTGTCGAGGTAGAAAATTGCTTCTACCATGATATAAGATTTTGGTTATATCGCCCACCTCTGTTTGAGGTTAAAAATAAGTTAATTTATTGCTTGAGTTTAGTAACTAGTGTTTAAGATTCCAGTATTTCTCCCAGTATTTTTCTGTTGTGGTGTTAAGGCGGTGTTTAATTTTGAACAGCCTTTAAGAGAAGCTCCATACCAAAATGAAACTTTTGTCATTAATCACTTACCCGCTTGTTGTTCCAAACCTGTAAAAGCTGTGTTCGTCCTAGGAACACAGTTTAGCATATTTTAGATGAAAACCAGGAGGCTTGTGACTGTCCCATTGACTGCCATGTTTATTCCAGAATCAGAATCAGTGATTCAGCCATAATGATAGCCACGAGAATACTTTTTGTACAGAAATAAAACAAAAGAAAAAGAAGAGCACTTTTTAGCACTAAGATACTCTCTAAAATGACGTTGACACTGACAATTTGTTGAATAAAGTCATTATTTGTTTGTTATTTTTTATTTATTTTATTTTTTTTTACACGTGGCTACATACATTTACAGTCGAACAACTGAAGGCAGGTGGATTATTCTTATGATGCCTTTTATACTTTTTAGGACCTTGGCAGTGTAATTGTTTGGCAATCAATGGGAAAGTCACAAGCCTCCCCAGTTTTAATCTAAAATATTAGTAAAATATAAATTGTGTTCTGAAGAAGAATGAAGCTTTTATGGGTTTGAAACGACAAGGGGGTAGGTGATTAATGGCAAAAATTTTATTTTGGGTTGGAGTAAACCTTTAAGTTGTCTACATTTACCATCGCTTGGCGATTGTTCACAGGCAAAATCCAGTAATTTCAATAGGAATCCGTGCTTCCAGGAAATTTGCATGAGGGAAAAAGATTTCCCAACCAAATTTCACAATAGTCTCAAGAAAACTGCTATTCAATAGACAATAAACATTTTTGCCAGGTACGTGTGTACCATTATTAGCTCACCTCGATGCCTTAAAATGCTGCCTTTATAGGCAGCTTATTGTAACAGAGTGAATATTCAGTTGTCTGTTGAATGAAAAGACGTGTTCACCAATACCTCTAGCTGTAGAGAAGAGAGTGCCACACTGAAGTGTGTGGGTAGGTGGGGTTGTGTGTATGTGTGTGTGTTTTTCAGCTTGAGATAGGGCTTGTCTTTCAGGCTCTCCATGGCTTCCACTTATCACTGTCCAGCATTCTCTGATCCTGCGATAGTGCTCCGGCAGCTCAGCTCCCTTAAGGAAGACAAAAGATATCCATCGGAGAAACTACATGCTCTCCAGCCCTCCTTCATTTTGTCTTTTTCAACCTTTTGTTTTTAAGCTTAGTCAATAAACCGTCCCCTGCCAGTTTTTTAAATCAAATTAGAAAGTAAAGCGCAATTTTAAATGGCTCCTGCAGCACTGCAGCCACTCGCCTTGCCTGACGGCTGTCAAAATAGCTCACACGCAGGTAAAAGAAATGACTCCTGGACGATATTTTTTTGTTTGCTGTGTTTGCGTGCGAGTGTGGAGCTTGCGTATGCCAAGCGGGGTTAATGTGTTTTCCCTTTAGTCTCGGAGACGCGTGCCTAGAAGTGAGGCGAAGGCTTCAGTGGAGAGCAGCTGGATTAAAAGGCTTTTATTTTTCTCTCTCTTCTAAACTCTACCAGAGAAAGATGCTTCACTGCAGAATTTATCTTCACTTGCACTCCAGAGTGTGGCAGCAGCTGAAGGAGCCCCGCTTTGCATTTTTAATGCCCTTAACCAGCCGGTGTGGCGGTGGCAAGCCCTTGTAAAGCTGTGTTCTGATTTATCACAGCCAGCTAATCGACCCCCCGCTATCCCTCCATTCAGGAGTCAGTGGTGTTGGGCTTCACTAATGTGCCGCACTGTTCCGTAGCCACTGAATACCAGCTGCACACCTCTCATGACTGGCACATACTAAGATTTTGTCCAGGCTATGCATCCTTCGCGGCGCATAAAGGCATTGGAAATCTTGCTATAGTTAGTGGAGTTTGCAAAAGCAAGGGTCTTTTTGGTCGTACCTTTCGTTTTTCAAGTATAAAACTCAAGTTTTGCAGGTGTGCTATTACTTATCCAAGCAATCAGACTTTTTGTTAGTGGCCTCTGTAGAGTGCAATAGGTGGTAAAATACCATATACTTACTTTAATGGATGTCTTGAGACCAGATTATTATTGACGCTTAGACTAAGGCTCTTCAGATTTGGCCCATTGAGTAACCACCTAGTTACCATCCAGAACACCCTAGCAACCACAAAGCAATAACTTGACAACCGTCCACAAGAAGCATTTTAAGAGTTGAATTCATTAAAAAATCTTTGTCTTTGTTTGTATTTTAATATAAAATGGATTCATTTATTTATTATAATGTGTATTATAATTTTTATACTTCAATCATTTTTAGTGTGTTATTTAGGCTGTTTCGGCTATTTAATTATATATTTATTTTATCACCCCAAATAATTCCGTAGTTTTGCAGACTTTGTCACACACATTTTTTCTGATAAAACACCTTTTAATAATAAATATAAAATTTATTCAATAATATTGACTATTCATTATTTTTTTAACTTGTTTTTACGTTTTCTTATTTTGCTGTTTTATTAAATATTGACTTCATTATTTTTTTAACTTGTTTTTACGTTTTCTTATTTTGCCGTTTTATTCCCAAATACTATACTATAGTATGCTATCGTTGTTGTTTGTTATTGTCGACCACCTTTTTGATTATTTTACATGTTTGTCATGAAATTTAAGCCATTAGTCTTCCTTGAATTACCACAGTAGGCTACTCTTTGTTACAGTCCCTTTGTATGCACCAATAGTTTTTCCAATCTTGGAAATTGATTCAGTGTTTTGCAAGGTCCTTAATTAAAAAGTAGGGTTTTTTCGCAGAGTAGTCTTGACTGTCCTCCTCAAAGTGTAGATTGTTGTTTACGTCAGCCCTTCGCCATGTTTACAGTTCTTTACCGTTACATTGAGGATCTCGGCACAGAGGACCTCTGATCTAGCCTTTAATAGATTACCTTAATCGAGTCTGCCGTAATGAAGGAATAATGAAATAAATGAGTGCCTTTGTTTGGTGCCACCATCGAGGGAGAAGTGGCAGAAGCATTTAAGTGCCAATTGGCAGTGTGGAAGCAGTTAGCATTTATAATGATAAGTGTTCCATCTGCTGTGTGGTGGCAAGCCAAAGGCGACAGATGGAATTGTTTTCACAATCTGTTTAAATATGTTGTCATTTTTTCTTCCCTTTTTAAAAAGCCCCAGCTTGGCACACTCATGCGCCTGTTCGCATTAAGGTGGAGACGTTTGATTTGACTCGTGCTGCTGTTTTTCTTGTGTTTATCAGCCACTGATGGAGATGAAGCGTTGATCCGCCGATAGTAGACAAGAAAAACAGCCCAAAAAGCGTCTCAAAGCGAACAGGAGAGTGCTCTGTGGAGAACGAGTTTGGATACTCAATCTTGGTTCATGGCACACACAAAAATCCAATTTAACAGCCAGGGTTGACCCAATTGCGGAATGGCCTTATATCTGGATAGAGAGGGGCAGCGGTTGAGGCTGTGGTCTGGGCTCTAGACAAAGGGATTGAATCCCTGTATGGCACACAAGGGGGAACCGGACTGAATGAGAGATTTGGATTATAGAGGAGCACCACTGTTTGACATCTGTAGCAGCTACAGTGAGCCGCAAGTCACCAGCTGCTCTGCGTGAGCTGTTTACTCGTGGAGAGTGTTAAACTTTGTTCTCTTCAGCTTACTGCCACATGGCTTGAACGACATCGCATTACAAAAGAGAGGTTTTTCAAATCTCATTTTACTTTATAAATATATATATATATATATATATATATATATATATGTATATGTATATGTAATATGCAATCTTAAGGAATTTGGTAAGCATTTATCATTTATTTCAGCTTGATGTTATTAATTTAACTTCATTGTCTACTTCTGAATATGCCTGTTTCATATAATGTAGAATATTATGTAGACCAAAAACGTGAACTACACAAAAATTTGAGTGAGTAGTCAAAATTTGTAATATAAGTAAAACTAGCAACACAACAGACTATTTACTACTTTATAGGGATAGTTTTATTAAAATTAAAAATTTTATTATCTCTCAGACTCAAGAACTCTGTTCATCTTTGGAACACAAATTAACATATTTTTGATTAAATGAAGGGTCTAAAAAGCTCTCTGATTTAATCAAAAATATCAACAAAGAACACAGGTTTGGAATGACAAGATGGCGAGTGACTTTCTGGAAAACTAACCCTTTAAAATTCTGCCTTTAATTTGATAATCGTGATTTCATGTATTTGATATTTCAGTTTATTTTAACTAGCCATGCAGCCCCATTTGTTTATTTTAGTGTTACATTGTTGAATTATTATTATTTTCTTTGCAGTTACATAATTTGAAGAAACCTTGTTCGTCCCAATTATTATTGAAACATGGCACCACAAACTAAATGTTTCCCATAATTATCAAAAGGTCAATGTTGCAATTGCGTTTTCTATTTTTGATTTACTTAACAGTGACTTCGCTAACATAAGTGTTTTTATTGTAGAAATAATGTACATTTATGTAAAACCTGGTTTTATATATATATATATATATATATATATAAACTGGTTATTAAAGTATATAATGTATTACAATAATTCATAATGTGCATTGCAATGCATTATATCTTATTGTAATAAATAATTATAACCATTTAAGATGCATAGTGTAACAATGAATTAATATGTTATAATGTATTAATTATGACATAATTGGTGCATTAAAACTACTTATATAATGCATTATACATAAAGGCTTTAAGTTAAGTTAACTGAAAATAACTTGAATCATCTCCAGTTAATATTTCTGATCATCTTATAAAATCTAAAGTTTAACATTGTTTTATTACATTTTACTGGTATTCTCAAATAGTCAATAAAAAGTGTTTCCAAAAATAACATGGGAAACAAGCTCAAAGCTGTTTTCTCCATTCTGAATGTGAACATAACAAGCAAAATAACAAGTGTTTTTTTTTTTTTCTTCACCTCTTGTACTTCAATACTTGCATAATTTTTTCATTAGTTCACCTTTTTTTTTTGGATTGTTTCCGAGTGGGATTTTAAGTGAAAATCCATTTGAAATAATTACTTTAAATACCCCCTTCAACAAGAATTCTTAACATCAGTAATTTAATTCCCATGTTCATTTTAATAACCCTAAATGCAATAATCTACAATAATCAGTTTGGAAAAGTTCAGCGTTCTGTTTTATGACCAAATCTCATTTCCCCTTTGACCAGAGAACCAGAGGCCAGAAGAGAAAGAGAACGTCCTTCTGCGAGGAGGAGAAGATCGAGGTGAGCTTTCCCTTTCCTCACCCCGCACTCCTTTAAGACCGTCTATCTCCCTCATCTACCTCTAATATTTAGAGAGCGTGATGAAGAAAGACAGCTTGTGTATGTTTACACAGCAATCTCAGCCCTCTCCACTCACCAGCTTCATTCAAACACACACGGCGGTCGCCTCTAATAGCTTGCGTTTCCATAGGAACCCTCGCCGCGGGAGCGCAGACAGAGGCAGTCGACTCTGCAGAAAAAGCCCAAAGCTGATGACACGCGGACCGAGTGCACCACCTGCAAGGGCCCCGGCGACAATGAAAACCTAGTGAGGTGGGTAAAGCCTGTGCGCCGCGCGTCTCTGAAGCATCTGCGCGTGCGAGAGTGTGTTTGATCTGGTGAGGGGGGAGGTGGGGGGGGTAGGGTATATTCGCCTCGTGATTAAAGTTCAGGCTTCGTTATAAGGACTCTGCCATGCATGTGTGAGTGGGAGGCAGCACTGGCTCCACAGGGCCTTCTCTATTTGGCTGCCACATGTATTTGCTCACTTGGTTTGGCAGTAATGAGCTGCCTGATTTACTGTCACCACTTGGCCTCAGGAATGAGGTTGCGGTTCCTTCGAACAGGATTATTTTAACGTAAGCGTCAGATCCAGATCAATTATCCCGTCTTTTTCCTTCTTTTAACACCTCCTCGTCATGCTTTTTCAGTGCCGTAACCTCGTTACGTTTCCGCTAAAATATACGCAAGCGTGACTAAGAGACTTTTAATTGACACCGACATAATAGAAGTGCCAAACAGTCGCCACCTCACGGTCTGACGCAAAGCTGTTTTTAGGTAATTGGAAAGTGGCTCGTCGGGTTACAAGTACTTGGAATGCTTTTAGGAGATGTGCAATATTTCGCGGCTAGGTTGGCTGTGCTGCCGTTTGGTCTCGGCTGTGGTGTGAGGTGTGTTGCCCTGACTCTTTCTATCTTTGCATTGAACAGGTTGTGAGAGCCGGGCACCACCTCCTCCCCTAGAAAAGGACAGATGAGAGAGAGACAGGGAGAGAGAGAGAGAGGGAAATTAACTCGTTTGAAGAGCGCCGTTGGGGTCGGGGAGGAGCCGCCTCCGGCCGTCACCTTCGACGGTCCCTTCTGCCTAAAGCGGACCGTGCCATGGACTTGATCGTGGTTAAACGATGGTCCAGTGAAAAAAATTCTGAAAGACGAAAAGACTATCATATGTGGACTAACGTAAAATTGATTCAGTTTGCACTGGGAGGGGGAAATCAACCCTTATTGGACTCTATAAACGGACTTTATATGGACAGAATACTCAGTTAGCCAGTTTGGAGGCACATAGCATCGCTCTTTGTGGAGTACATGAACAGTGACACTGGTTTTGGGCCTTTTACTCTGTGGATTAAGCCAGATTCTGGGCCGTTTCACCATCTTTGCAAGCGATTTGCTGTCGTCTGGCCTTCTTTGGGCCTCCTGGACTTTGTTTCTCTCTCGCTTTTACAACTGGCTCTAAAACTACTCGATCAACTGTTGATTGAGTCAAATGTACTTCTGAAAGCTAATTGTGTCTTCTTTTCTTGCTTTTATTATGAATGCTTTTAATGCTTTTGTTTCTTGACTCTGCTCTATTTTGCCTTCGCTGTGTGAATTATATGGTTAAAAGTAGTTAGTTGATAGAATCAGTCATTTTTTTACAATTTTTTTTACTTGTTGTGGTAGTATAATATAGCTCAAAATAATAATATGCGTACTTAAACTTAAAGTTCTTTCCTTAGTATCATATCAGTGATAAAAACATGAATCTCACAAGAACATATCTAGGTATATTTCACCATTTTTAATGTTCAATATAATTGTATATGGCATTCACACATTTTCCATCCCGAATTAGATTACCAGAATGGTTTTGGGTATCTTTTTTTATAAAATGTTTTATTACTATTCAGATTCTCGATTGATAAACCATTAATGTGATACAGTATGCACTTCAGTACTTTTTTTGGGTTTTATTATAATAATTCTAATTTTTTTACAGAAAGATTTAACCTTTTTCTTGCATTATGATGCTTGGAAGTAATAATGTGCCATATTCTCATGAATAGTGTCACAAAAATACAATCAAAATACTACAATATTTTGCTTTTATAGTTTTCTATGTTTCATGACATTTCGGGTGAAATAATCCCTGTAAATGTTCTTGACAGGAAGATTCGCCCCAATAATGGAGTCATACAATACAAAAACTTTGAAGTTACAGTAATTAATTGTAAACATAGGCTGTATTGGTATTTTAGCTTGCATCTGCTTAGACTGTCATCCTGTTTTTTGCTTTGCAATGGCAAAACACACTTTTTTCAAACCCTGCATCCCATTAATTTGTTTCTCAGTGTAATGCAGTATTAACATTATAGCTACCTAATTACTAGCAGGATGGCTGACAGGTGCCTATCTTCCCACTTTGACAATATCCTGTGGCCTCCGGCTTCTTTTCATTGGGACCAGCCACATGCCTTCTCAAACTGCTTACTCACAACACTTCCTTCCCTGGGATTTACACATCTTTCCCTCTCTGGATGACTTCAGCTGCCCTTTAACCTCTCACCCCACTGTATCTACAGCCACAGCTTTATCTGTCTCTTCTACAGCTGTCTTACCTAGCTCACAGCATACTGCGTGTGTAAGTGTTTGTCGGGGCACATACTGCATCTGCTTTGCTGAGATAATGCTGTAAGATGGAGCCTTTTAGATTACAGGTCGCCTGTTAAGTCATGTGATGTCAGTTTAGCGAAGTATTGAGCTCTTTCTGGCATGAGCTAGGCTGCAGTTATTTGTTCCAAATGTTTTGGAATTGAAAAGTTTATTTGTACTTGGATTTATTTACATTTTTTTTGGACTTTATGTATTTATTTAATGTAAATATCTGACATGGTAATTTATTTCTTCGATATAGCCCATAGTTAATGTGTTAATGTGACTTGAGCTGAGATTATGACGTTGCAATCATGAGTGTTTGTGTCCTGTGTATGTGCAGTGATTTTGTTATCATGTGTCATTTGGCGCGAGTGTGGTCTTATAGGACAGAGGCGTTGCATCATGCAAGCCTTAATAAACGTTGGACTTTTTCACCTCATTGCCATCATGATGAATGAGTCTCAGTTGGTCCGGGCTAATGGATTGTGCAGGTTGTCTGTTGTTTATTACTAGAGATCTGTCTGCCACTGCTGTCTTCTCTTATTCTGACCAGAACTGCCCAGACAGATAACAAATGTTTACATTTTTGGGGGCTTTGTGTGGCATTGCATTTTTAATAGTTTTTGTTTTTTACTTGGATGTATTCACAATAGCAAAAGAAGAAATAGGTGAAAAAAATGACCTTAATTTCCGTTTTACATTGAATGTCAGCTTTATGACAATGAGAAACTGACCAATCAGAGCTTGTTTTGTTTTCAATGTCATTTAGGGATAGGTGAAGCAGGCAAATGTAATGAAAATACAAGGCTGACAAATTGGCCAATATTTTATTTTTTATGTTATTTCTTTTATCTAATTATTATTATTGTTTTTTTAATTACATATTCTATTTCCTATCTGGTAAATTTTGGCTAATTAGTATTGGAAACAGATTTACCACAATTTACCTACATTTTAATTTGGTTTTTCAACAATTCTCAGTTCCAGTTCTCAGTTCTTTTTTTTTTTTTCTGTGCACATTGTAATCACAGAACCATATATATATATATATGGTTCTTTTTTATATTATATATTTTATATTATATATAT
>JAUMHI010000064.1:9287547-9318380 GCA_032359435.1 Enteromius unitaeniatus
ATATATATATATATATATATATTTTTTTTTTTATTTTTTTTTTTAAAGCTAGATTAGTAAACAAAACGGAAAAGAAATGCAGAGAAGCACATTTTACAGTGTTGCATTTACTTTAAATTGTGCTGCCCCAGCTTATATATCAACCGTTCTGCCTTTGAAGATATTGTATCAGCTTTCAAAAACTCTTTTTGGTCAGCCACAAATTAGAACTGTCAGTATTTCAGTCAGCTTCTGCCATTTTTGTGTGCGATATGCATACAAAGACAGTCAGTGAACAGACTTTGAATGGTCCAAAGCCTTGGTCGTAAATGGAAAAAGAGCCCCGGCAGACATAAGGTGGCTGTAACACATCTCAGTTAGTGTAATACTCTATCCTGCTGCTTTCACCTGATGTTTTTCCTTCTCTGTATCGCCGTTTTCCCGTTTAACACATCTCATCTGCTCACACTCTCGCACTCTTCCTGTCTCTCTCCCTCTTTTCCACCAGCCATCTCTCTCTTCCCCGTGCCAAGCCAGCTCTACAAAGAGCAAGAGGAAGGGAGAGAGAGGAGAGGCTTTCATGGGAAAATCTAGTTAGCGGCATAACAAAAAGCCCAGTGTGTCTGAGAGTAAGCGAATAGCATTTGTGCTTATACAACAGTGGCGATAGTGGCGGGAACAAGCTGCGTCTCTGTGGCCCCAGCCCACCAAAGCTCTGAGCCTCTTATTGTGGACCGGAAAGATCGAATCAGTTTGGCATGACCAAAACCGGAGCACCCCAATTCCTCATACTCAGTCCAGTGGTCTGGTACGACGGGTCCGGCGGGATGAACGGTTCTGGTCTGAACCCGAGGAGCAGAAAAACGGGGGAGGAGGATGTTCTGGAAGAGCAGTAACCTTTCCGATGATGAGCGCCTTTCCTATTACCGACCTGACACGGGATTCAGGGAGATGATTTAATGGCGGCATTTTGTTTTTTCTGACTTTCACTCGTTTTTTTTTTTTTTTTCTTTTTTTTTTTTTTTTGCACTTCCAACCATTATTAAAACAGAAAACCCAAGCAGCAGGGCTGCAGAGTGTGGGAAGAGTGGCCAAGCAGCTAAAATCTATTACGCTACGGCTTCTACAGTGTCTTTTATCCTAGCCAGTTCACTGCAGTGTGTTTGTGCACTGCCGGTCTTCAGGATCAAGCGCCTCCCCCTCTTTTGTGCATTTATTAGAAGACTTGCACAGCCTAGAGGTGCCTAACTAATTAGCAAAAGCATGGTAGAAGCCGGTGAACTGCATTGTTGCCAAAGCAGACTGCCTGGAATTGATCCAGAGCAGAGGAGCCGTAGGATTCTGTGGTAAAAACAGCCAAACTTCCCTTCCAAATCCAAAATCAACCCCATTTAAATACCAATAAAAATACTATTTTACAGAACAGTATCTGCTATTATTCAGATTTATTTATTTATTGAAATGTATATATTTATTTATGATTTTTTTTTTCTTTTTAGTTAATGAAGCACAATTTGTTTTAAATGCTTTAATTTGCAAATGAATATTTTCATATATAATACAGAACAGTATCTGCTGTTATTCTAATGTATGTATTTATTTATTTTTTAACTTAATGAAGTTCACACTACCCCCCCCCCCACGTGTTAATATAATCTAATACATATTTTCATACATTTTATTAAAATGCGTTGTTTTAATATGTGTAACACTTTATCTGATTTATGATTTAAAGCAATAGTCTGTATTTAATACAAGTTAAGGTCAATTAACATTTTGTATAAAAAAAAAAGAAATAATAGCGATACAGTTTTGACCCCAGACCCCCAGAGAAAGCTAAACAATTGAACGCAAAAAGAAAAGAAAAAGAAACGCAAATGACTTCTTGTGCTAATCAACATCATGCCACATGTACCAAACCAGAAATGTTCCTTTTAACCTTAACCAGCATCATTCAAAGCATCCCACCATCAGCAGTTAGAGGCACTACTGTGTTAAGTTGACACATCATGGCCCCCTGCTGTCTACTCGGAGAAACACACAGCGTCCCTCAGGTGTCTGGTGCCGCTCAAAGTTAGCATCCCTGATGTCCATCCTGGCTTTGAGTACCAGACTAAATGAATGAGTGAGCCGTGTGGTAATGAGATAATAAAGAGGAGTTACTTTGTCAGTGCATTGGTCGGTCGCTGCAGCTTCAGCCATAAGCCCATTCATTGCCTCTCCTCCTTGTAAAACAAAGGCCTCTTAATAATACCATTCCCACCTCAACAGTAAATCAAAAAGGAGGAGGCTCACAAAGGCTGATAATCTGCTCCCTCAATAGAAGGGATTCACAAAAGGCCACGGGGGCACTTTGTCATGGCCGGCAGTCAACGGCCAAGTGTCTTGTGCCATATTGATCCCTGTCACGTGGTGGCTCCCCAAGTAATTGCGCTGGACCCAAGTGATAAATTTGCTGCGTTTGTTCGATCCATATGGGTGAGAGTAGCGGCCCAAGAACTAAAGTGTTGCGGTACGAGTCTTGTATCCGAGTCCAATAAATAGTCAATATATCGGTCTATCAAAATTATAATATGCAATGTTCTGGTCTGAGCAGGAACAAGACAAAGAAACCATTCAGACATCTCGAGGTTTACTTGGTGTTTTGGTGCGCAAGCATCCATAGCTACTATTAAACGCATCCCTATTGTTCGAGAGATTTGCGTTTCTGCCACCCAAGCGTTTTTTGTGGGGTCACTGTGGAAATTGCTCTCGCTCACAGGAAGTTAATCCACAAAAAGGCCAGTCGAAATTACCATGCAGATTAATCCTTTAACATAAAACCTTTAATTACAATGTTCAAACATTTAGGAAGTAATCCTGTCTTTATTTTGGTATTAAAGGGGTGTTTTAGCAGTAGCTTACCAGGAGTAGTGCTTGTTGCCTTGTTTTGTACTTTGTTTTTTAACTAGTTCTAGATGTCCTCGAATGACGTTTCGTTAGACCCTGAAGGTGACCCTGCCAGGTTTACTATCATTCATACTTTCAAACACACCCCTAACGTGTGCATCCAGCATCATTTTGATCTGAAATCATGCTGCTTGTTGTAGAGGGTGTGCTGTTACTGTTCTTTGCAGTCAGACTTTAGAGTAGACTACTGTAGAGAATGCTGAAAATGTGGGAAGAACTATCCCATAGAGACTGGTGGAATGACCTGAGCCATAGGGACCAGAATATCAGACTGAGAGATTGGCTCTTTTAGGTAGTTGCTGTGTAGTTGTTGTCCTACTATTGTGGATGTAACTTTTTACAATACCATTTAAGAAAATTATTTCAGTGATTAAAAATATATATATAATAATTTTAAAGACATAATTTATTCTCACATATCAGAGTTGCATTTATTTGAGAGAAAAAAATACAATCAAATATCTTTCACTTAAATACATTTAAATGTTTTATATATATATATATATATATAATTTGATACTGATCTGTCACTTTGTATTATACAAAAATCATACTTTACCTTCAGTTTGGATTATTTTAATGCATCTTTGCTGAATAAAATTGTTAATTAATTTAAATAAATAAATAAATTAGATTTTAGGGTTACCAAACACTTTAGGGACCAATAATCAGTATTTACTAATTACGTATTTTTTAACATGCGTAGTATCATCATATTGGCTGTTTATTAGTATTTATTGTTAGAATTGTTAAAAAAATTGTTAAAAAGTAGACATTTAGCAGATTCGAATGGTATATAACACTTACTTGTGTGACCAAAATCAACAGAGTTATATTAGTGTCTTTTACACTGATAAGAAAAAAAAGACCCAAATCACACGGGCGTGACGGCCGACCTCCGAGGTTTAATGTCCAGTTTTCGCTATCAACACCATTAACTATGGTTTTGCCTCAGTAAACTTCTAGTTTGCTATGAATCGTTAATAAAGTAGTCGTTAAATAGGTAGCGAGTAGGATCGGGGTTGTAGAATATGGTGATGTAGATAAGTATTAATAAACAGCCGATTTGTAAATGATAGTCAAGCTAATAAACAACTAGATAATGGTGAGAATTGGTTCCTACTAAAGTGATAACATACTTATAAAGCGCATGACCATATTCTCATACCATTATCCTATACCTAATACCTAAACTCATCAACTACTTATTAATAAGCGGCAAATTAGGAGTTTGAGACAAAAGTTGTAATTTTTGAATAGTGGTATATACTGTTAACTTCTACACATTTATGTACAAATAACAACAGCTGCTCTATTTTAGACTTGATATTTCTATTATATCCTGCTTCTATTCAATCTTTTGCTGAATGTCTGTAGTTGAGGACCGATCAATTTATTCTGATCCTCTCAAACAAGGCCACATTATCATTTAATGAGAACTGATATAAATCTCCAGAGTGATTTTTCTGTTGTGCCCCTTTGCTATCTCCTCTCGAAATTTCCAATTGGGCCTAAATGTTCCAAGAATTATTCTGATGTTGGCGATTGCCCGTGTCTCTTTAAAATGCAAGATGATTGCAGTAATAACGATCCGTAAAACTGGAGCCGGGAGCCAATTTAACATAAATGCATCCTCTTTGCTTTATCCTGGGAGATTTAGAATCGTACATTACTGTATTAAAACATGCTTTGATTAAACGGAGTTGTCATGCGTTATCTCTACAATCAGCGGGCTGTGCAGACAGAGGCCCCTGCCCTGAACCTGGCTGACCGCATCAGTCTTTAAAAGAAGCATTGGGCCGAAATAGAGTTCTAAGTGGTAGGATGAGAAGAGATCAAGCAACAGAGCCACCGGGCTTTCACCCTGCACCGAGAAACCAGCGAGACGACAGGGGGAGGGAGGCTCAGCGTGCCGGGGGGTCTCTAAGAACTCCTCTTAGAGATTAAACAGTAGATGAAAGAGGATACGCATCGCTAGCCGAGAGCAACATGTGTCACAGACAAAAGCAATCAATCGTGTTTTTCCCCTCACCTCACATCCCAATAAGATTACATCAATCAATAGACTCTCTTATGAGTGATTGGATTCCGTCCGAGATCGGAGGAAAGAGTTGGAGGGGAGGAGAGAAACGAGCAGCTCAATTTTCCCAATGATTAAAGCGGACCCAAATTGCTTTGATAACATCAAGGACTTTGTGACGGGGTCCAGAAGGGCAGTGTGCAGAGCAGATAGAAGTTGGTGCCTGCGTGTTGTGGGAACGGGGATGACACGTCAGAAATGCTTCACAAACTTCTCACATATTCTAGTGGAGCGTTACTTTGTTCTGAGCAGAGAACAAGTCTTTCTTTCAGAAGCACAATGTAAAGTTTGATCACTTTCCTATTGGAGACGAATCATGCTGGCTTTCTATTATGAGAGAATATCCACTCTGTTCTTACAACTAAGTGCTTCTCAACTGTTATTTTGCTGCAGATTTTATTGAGCATCAAGTGGTAAACCAACACAATTTCCGTCTCTCTAACTTTACATCTTAACTGTGGCTTTTTATGAATCCCTTCTATTGAGTGAGCAGATTATGAGCCTTTGTGAGCCGCCTCCTTTTTGATAATAGAATTAGTTGAATTTTTTTAGTTTCATTTTATTGTTGTGTGCCTATTCTTGATGCATTTCGACCCTCCAGTTGACTCACTATCAAATAATTTTCTGCTGAAACAAGATGTCATCGCAAAATAATTGCTAATTCATCATGCTTTGAAACCGAAACAAAAAAGCGATGTAATATATAGTATTTAAATAAAGTAGATTTGTGCTCATTAGTCAGTAAAAAGACATGCTATTTAATTTCGTTGTTCAGCTGCACTGAAAGAGAAATTAAAAGTATATGTATTCATTTTAAAAGGTTACTTTCTGTTGAACCGTCTATGATGATTGGCTATTGTCAATTTGAATTCCAATTAGGCATAATCGTCGGCCCGTCTGTCTGCTTGGGTCTGCATCACTGAGCAGTGTTTTAATTCAAAGATGTTAAACTGTGATACACAACAAATGCTACAAAAGGTTCATTAAGGCAAAGTAATTAAAGAAGTAAATGGCGAATCGGGGCACGCTCCGCTAATAAAACGCAAGCCTCCTGTGGCTGCCGCAGGTCTTAAACTTTCTCCCCGCAGGAAACGAGAGGAGTCTCTCACTCTTTCTTTATTTGCCTGAGCGAGGGATTCATATGAAATCAATCGGCAACTGTGTGCGACAATAGCTGCGTGCTCATTAGCGCAGCACACACGCACTCCTGGTCATTTGTCTTCTTTTCACGAGGAAGCCTGGAGGTGATTTAAATTCCCCTTTCCTGTGCAGATATGCCTGCTCAGCCCCTCTATGTGTGTGCGTGCGCGCCGCTGTGTGTGTTTGTACTCGTAACCTGTCCTCACATCTGCTCAGACAAAAGAATGTGCACTTGAGGTTACGTTTGTAATTGTAGTTGTCATCTTGCTTTGTGATTTCATTGTCTGTCTCAGGTTTGTTTTTTCACCTTGATAATATTGCAGTAAATTGAACTTTCGGGATAATTGTTACTTGTGTTAATTTAAGGATATCCTTCAAAAAATGGTTCAATACAAGTTAAGCATAATGGGCAGCATGTGTCGCATACAGTTTATTAGCACCACAATTAATTTACATTTGACCCTCCTTGACTTAAAAAAAAAAAATCTGGGTTACAAGAAGACACTTGCAATGGATGTTTATAGGAACAAATTCAAAATAAAAACTCAATACATTTAATAAAAATACATTATATAATCTGTATCTATATATCTCTCTCTCTATATATATATATAAATATTTTTTTCAAATGGTGAATGATTAAAAATTACTTCTTGTGGCAACATAAATATGCCTTTAATTGGAAGACAATATTTACTTAAACTCGATTAGAATATATCATTAGATAAATATATTCACTATACTATGCTTAAAACCCAACTGCGTCATACAGTTTCATGCTAGACCAGTTCATGTTAGCCGTCTGGCTCATTTAACAGCTTTTTTATGGACAAAATAAAAAAACAGAATGGCATTTGTTCTGGTTAACTATTCTACTAACAAGTGAAGGCAGCCGTTGTTGCGAGGTATAATGGTATATAAGCAAAATTCTGTGAATCTTTCCGTAGGAGGTTTTTTTTCTCTCTCTCTTCAGAGGAGGATCACGTTATGGAGGCAGCTTCGAGTTGACAGTTTGTCGCCGAGGGCAAGCCATTTTCTCATTGCTCTGTCACAATAAATATATGGATTAGAAACAGGAAGAAACCGTGCATGCTGAGGCACAAGCAGTATGCAGCGTTTAAATGAGCTTGTGAATCGACTGCTGCAGTCTCATGTTGTGGATAAAAACATGAGCTTTGTGTTTGTTTGGGAAATGAACACGTTTTTATTTTTCTCATGTAACGTAACAAGACATATTGACAGCATGATACACTTTAAATGCATACTGTATACACACAACTATACATGCAATTGGCATTTAACAGAGTGGTATTTTGGGTTTTTACGATTGTATTTTTGGTAACTCTTTAGTATAGGGACGAATTCTCGCTATAGTTGCTCATAGCATGCATCATATTAACATATTGGTTGTTTACCAGTACTTATAAAGGACATTTGCTGCATGACCATATTCTACATCCCTAACCCCACCAAATACCTAAACTTAACTTCTAACTATTAATATTAATATCAATAAGTTTAAAACAAAAGCTGTAGTTAATGGTTTGTTAATAAAAAAATGTCTCTGTTATGTTCAACTGGCATTAAGAAACGTATCGCTGACAGCAGTAGTACAGCCTGGATATTCTCGTTTAAAAAGCGCAGTTGCAACCCTCAACTGATGTTTATGTTGTCATGTTTTGTTTTGGCCTGAAGCGCCACCCTCCATCTATCTCCCAATCATGAAGTCAGTAATGTTTCAGGGATCCAGGTTGCCTGATCTTTCTTAAAGTGACGCGACTGCAGCAGCTACAAAAAAATTACAAGACAAAACCTAAAAGACCTTGCTATGAGTCCAAAATTGGTGTGACAAAGTGCGAAATAAGACAAGGGTTTGCATTGGAGAAGCGTTTGAACGGTGGACACTGATAAAAGCAGGTTATCTGGCAACCTCTAGTCAACGGGGAGGTGGAGGGGAGGGGAGACACCGCTCAACAGTATTGAAAAGTATTGAAAGTGATTGCCATACCAGTTTTGGCCATTTCTTACATACGGTTCCTTCAAAATATAGTATGCCAACATTTTTATTTATTGTTTTTTTTTTGTTTTGTTTTTTTACAGCCGACTGTTCACTAATAATGTTAGTCAAGCTTTCTTGTTGACTATTTCAGTTAAATTATATGTTTTTGATATTGACACTTTTATGAATATGTATTATTTAAATTTGGTTGGCTATATATAAACACTATAAATGATATAAACAAGGTTGCATTTTTTGAACAGAGACCTATTGAAAACGATAATACTGTGAAATAATATTGCAATTTTCTTTTTTGAATAAATTTATTCCTGTAATTTTAAAGCTATCATTACTCCAGTCTTTAGTGTCACATGATAATTCGGAAATCATTATAATATGTTAACCGCAGCCTAGGAAACAGCTTAGTTTTTATTTTTTTTCAATGTTGCTGCTTTATAATTTTAAGATGTATTAATTTCCTTATTAAACAAAATTTAAAAAATATATAAATAAATAAAACTGGTTAGACTTCTCTGTATTCCTTATAGTGACACAATAAAAGAGCTTGAATTGTAGTAAGTGAGTCAAACCAATAGGTTACACTTACATTTCAGGAGCCTCCAGACTACAGCAGTTTTGATCCAGTGGGAATTTGTAAATGCGTTTGTCTTTGGCTGCCCTATAGCAGCTCTGTCAGGGTTGGCATGGTAACCACAGGTGAGAGTTGGCTCGTTCCCGTTTTGCAAAGGCACCTTGAAGTGCTCCCTTAGGACTTGAGAAGTTTATTTGTTTGCTTGATCAGAAACGGTGTGAAATATGCTGTGTGGATATGAGCAGCAGGAGTCATTGTTGGCTTTTTGATCTTCAGTCAGACTCTTAATGCCAAGTAAACCTGTTGAACATCAATATTCGGAAGGTTTTGGTGTTTCTGCCATCACATTTCCTTAATAAATGAGACTAATAAAGCCAAAATCAAGAGTGTGTTTGACCTTTTTGCACTTTCTCAGTAATATGCGGTACTAATGACCAGAAAACTATATTAATGTGATCGGGTTAGTCATTATATGCTGTATTATAGACGTTCAGTGTTGACAGAAGGTGTACATGTGTCGTCATCTTGAGACACTCTGCTCATTAGCACTGAGCCGCATCCCCGTCCAGTCCTTTAATTAGCATTTGAAGTCTGTGATGGGCCTGAGTTTGAAAAGGGCTTCCACGTCACCCAGTGTTGGGTTCGGTGACACCAAGAACAACCCCGCCTCTGCAAAAGTCTCAATGTTCCTGCTCGCTCACCTGGCAGAAAAAAAAATGGCATCTGTCCCTGTCTTCTATCGCTTCATCCTGCGGGCTGACTGATAAGACCGCCGTGCCCCCCATCCCGTAATGGAGACGAGGATGGGGAATGGGCCTATTGACCTCCCTGGCTCTTATCAGCTTTATCTGATTTACATTGCCAAATCAGAATCTACTATATTGATTACAACATAATTAGTTAATTATGGACAGGAAGGAGAGGAGAGCATGGACTGCAGGGTGAAGGGCATGTGGGTCCTTAGAAGATACACCTTATGAATGTTAAATGAGAGCTGAACTTCATGCGCTGTGTTTCTTGCAATAGACTTTTGAATGTAGATATAATTTAATGTTTTTTGACAGCTGTCATTTTAGCATGTTAATTTATTGCAGCTAATTATTCAAAAGTATGTAAACTTAATTTGATAAGTTGAAACAATGATCAAAAAAAGTTATTTTATAGTTTATAGATTCTTAACTGTTTTCTATAAATACTAATATATACATGTTAGAAATACATTTGAATGTAAATTTCTGTTACTTGTGTTGAGGTAAAAAGTTTACACCCCTCTTTCACAATCTGCAAATGTTAATTGCATCAAAATAAGAGGACTGTTGTTTAGTGCTAACCTGAATAAGATATTTCACATAAAAATGTTCACATATAGTTCACGAGAAACTATTTGTTGATTTATGCATTTTATTTATTTATTTATTTTTTAATGACCCCTTTCAAAAGTTTATATCTCCTTGATTTTTGATAATGTGTTCTTACCGGAATGATCACAAAAATCATTCAGGTCCCACAAATACTTTGGTTTTCCATAGTTGAACCCTTTCTTACAATCACTGTATAATTTTGAGATCTTTTCACTTTAAAGACAACTGAGTGACTCACATGAACTATCACAGAAGGTTCAAACACTCACTGATGCTCCAGAAAGAAAAACTATGCATTAGGAGCCGGGGTTGAAAACTTTTGAACAGGATGGAGATTTGTATTATTATTATTTTTTTTCTCATTTTGCCTAAATATCTTTTTTTTTTTTCATTTAGTAGACTTTCAGGCTGCAAAAGATACTTTCATGTTTCCCAGAAAACAAAAAAAGTTACATTTACCCTGATCTTCAAATTCAAAAAGTTTTCATTCATGATTTTCCTTCTGGAGCACCAGTGAGCATTTTAATCTTCTGTAATAGTTGCATTTGACTCCCTTAGTTGTCCTCAAAGTGAAAAGATGGATGAAAAACTTCCCTATCATGAAATTTACAAGCACAGTAGAAAAATAAACACTATTTTAGCACTTAATTACCAATGTATGTCTAACATTTGAACAATCTGAACCTCTTAAGATCCTCAGATATGTACTGTATATGGGATTTAGTTAATCACTGTATCGCGAAATTAAATGTTTTCTGAAACTAATGTGGAATGGTCTTGTATTCTTCTAAGGATGTGGCATTTTGTTTTGACAAAAACATAACCCGTTAATCATAAACTTAATAATCTAGGCAAGATGGAGGTCTTTTAGGGTTTATGTAAAATCGGATAGCAGGAGACGGTGGTTGAGCATACCTATAACTAAGGACAGAATCTCAGTGTCTTTCTTGACATCTTGACTCTGGAATAAAAATCCTATAGAGATTTATCGACAGGATGAGCTGAAACTCATTTCAGCAGGACCAATCGAGCAGCGTGTTTTATGATGGCTGTACAAGGCCATGTGAGAGGTTGTGTGCCAATGTGTTTTGAATCTATTAAACATCTGTTACCTGACAGCAAATGGCTCTGTCACCATCTATCATACCTGCCTGGTTAGAGCCATACTGGCCTCTTGGCAGGGTATAAGCAGATTGCATGCGTGTGAGCGTGCGACGGTACCGCACCTGCATTTTAATGTATTTTCACTGCTAATATGCTTCCTGTTGTTCTCATAGATGTGATGAGTGTCAGCTCTGTTACCACTTCGGCTGTCTGGACCCTCCCCTGAAGAAGTCACCCAAACAAACCGGCTATGGATGGATCTGTCAGGAATGTGACACCTCTTCATCAAAGGTGAGAGTCAACAAGAATCCCCCTCTTCCCGCTTCAGTCGTATGCTTATATTCTCCCGGGATTCCAGCTGCACTTCCAATGAGTTCCAAAATGTAGACAGCAAAATGATGGTTTACCTTAAAACCTAACGTCATAATTACAGGACCTAGCAGGACACTGAGAGTCTGCCTGTGTAAGATATTCATAAGCAGGTGTAGATGTATTATTATATATAGAATTTTTTATGTATTTATTTATTTTTCCTGATTACATTTTATTAGACTGCATTGGAAATAGGAACGTTCATTTTGGTTATTTAATTTTGTCTGAATGAACACCACGTTAAGCTATTATTAACCAAGAAGATTATGTTAAATTACAATTACATTTTAATTGAAACGTGGCTGTGACCCATTAAAAACAGCTAAATTCGTTTTCAGGGATTAATTTTATACAAGCAAAAACTAGCATAAACATCAGAACGTGAGGATTCACAGGGTCTCATCACTTGCTGAGCTTATGCGAACAGAGAAATAAATATATATATATAAAAGAAATAAATTGGTCCAAATGCGAAATATAATTTTCGAAAAAAATAATAAATTAACTAAATTAAATAGTAGTAGCAGCTACTGTTTTTTTTGGCAGAATTTATCATTAAAGGCCTGTTCACACCGTTCACATGAATATCGCATGCGAAGATCACAGACGTTTAATGCCTTGAGGGCGCAAATGTGAGTGTGCACACAAAAGAGTAAAAGGCAAAGTGTCAAAGCATCATATAAAAAAAATGCCTCTGCCTCGTTTTTTTTGGTTTGACATGCCATGTTAAAAACTGGCTGATCAATGAAATTGGCGTTTTTGTTCACATGCCTTGAGCTGCTGAAGCTACAGTACACGGCTCGGTGGCGCTCAAGCACAAAATGGTCTTGCCGAGCACACGTAGTAAGTAACGTTAGACGAGAAGATGCAGTTAAACATTGATGTGTGTGTACTGTATGTGTGTGTGGTTGCACTTAATTTTACATTGTCCTTTTTACAGTGTAGTTGTACAAATAAAATACAGATTAAATAATTAATTGAAAGAAAGAAAGAGAGAAAAAATGACTGCATATCCTAAAAATACTCTAACAAGGCTTATCTGTTCCCTGGCTTTGTTAATTACAGATAAAAGCTAAGCGGATGTTGTTTGAAGATGCAAAAGAGTGTGATATCAACTACTGTTTTAAAACCGTCCTCCTCTAAAAACCCTAAAAACCTTGCACACACGTCAGTGGCTCCTCCGGTTCTTTTCCCTAAAAGCCACGTTTAGCTGTGCTGTTGTAGATTAGTTAATATAATTTTTTTTAAATTGGCGAGTGCATTCACGTTTCCCCAAACATTTAATTTCTGTTTCTCATTGAATTACGGCGCAATCAAAGGCAGTATGTGTGTTTTTGGAAACCTAATTAAGTTAATAAATGCATCTGCTTTTCAGTTTATATTTAAATGGACAGTCCAGCTAGCCAGACTCTAGCGGCATGGAAAATGAGGGTTAATTGATGTTTGCTGAAGAGAAAGTAAAAGATGAAAAATGATGGTGGTCTGATTACATGGCAGAATGAGTAACTGGAAATGATTGCTCAGGATTAAAATTAAAAGGTTAAAGAAAAGAGCATGATGATAAAATGAGAAATGTAGACACTGCAAAATACATATGTATACTGTATATGTACATTCATCTTTTCCTGGAGATGCTAAGATGAATTGTAATGCTATGCTAATAATGGTTATGATAATAACATAGTACATCATCTAACCATCTTAGTTGTGATTTAATGATTAAAGCCTAAAATTATTCCAACACTATTCATTTTATAGCTTAATAGAATGCTATATGACAACAGTTGTCATATTAGTTTATATTTTTGGTTTCTGAAAACCCTTTTTGTAGTTGTTTTTCTTCTTCTTCTAGGATCAAAATATTGTCTAAAGTATCTAAAGAGAGGGTATTTCCAAAGAAAATGCACAAAAATTAGCACAGATTTGCCATGGCAAATTAAAAAAAGCATAGTAATACTTTGAAATGCTGTAATGTTCAAAAACGTGATATTACAACAGTAAATGTGCAAAAACATGTACTATAATACCATATCCACACTCAATTACAATTATAAATGTGCAAAATACATAATATTACTATGGTAAGCATGCAAAAATGTGATATTACATGATGCAATATGGAAAAAACATGGGTAAACATGATGTTATTAATATATATATATATATATATATATATATAATTTATTTTTTTTATATATATATATATATTTTTTTTTAAATGCTGTTGCCATGATAAATGTACCCGTTGCAATACCCGTTGATAACACGTAGTACAAAACATAATATCTTAGTAAATGTGCCAAAAATATGCTGTTATTTCAATATCATAACCAAATACATGGTGTTAAAATTATAATAATGTGCAAAAATGTTGTATTACCATGGTAAATGTACAAAACATTGGTAGTACTAGGATACCGTGCACAAACATGGCATTACCATAGTAAATGCACAAAAAAAGTATGATAACATGATAGTACTTGGAAATAACTGTGTGTTTCATAACAGTTTGCTTATATATATTTATTTCATCTCTTCACAATTTGGGAATAAAATGCCATAAAAGCCCCCAGTCTTCTCACAGGAGCCCTTTTGTTTCAAATGCATGTAAAAGTGCCTAATGTCTCGCTCATAAAATCGACTGATAAAGAATTATGTTCTGGCAGCAGACCCCCTTTGTGTGTGCTGTGTGTGCTCTTGTAAATAGACCCATTATAAGTCTAAGGCGTTGAAGAAAAGCTGCAGATCAGTAACCTGCTGCTACAGAATGAGAGCTGTGCAGTTCAGAACAAAAGCGATTGAAGGAAGGCGAGTGGCGACAGAGAAAAGAGCTTTAGACAGTGGGAGGTGCACCAGGGCCACGGGGATTAAACAAGTCTTTGCCTTTAGAATGTGTTCAATGACAGCCTGCCGTGAGACCAGCCGCTCCCCGGGGACTCGCAGAGACCAGACACAATCCTGTTTAATCACAGACACACACACACACACACACTCAGGAACACCAGGCCACACACCTCTCTCTCTCTCTGACACATACATGCTGTGCGTGGTTTTAGTGGGACCTGCTGTCTTATCTCACCCACACTACCTGGTTTCTCTCGTGGATTTTTCTTGCTTTTTTTAATGCCATCGTTTTATATCCTTTCTTCAGCTAAATGGTAAAGCAACGGTGACAGAACAAGAACAACAGAGCTTGTCTTGGCTCTAGCAGCAGTTGACTGCAAATCCGAGTTATTCTGCGAACGCCTAATTCAGATTTTCTGCTCAGGATGATTTTTCATATGACCCTTTGGTAACACTTTATTTTAGGGTCTCTTAAGTTGCCTGTTAGCTAGAATATTAAGAATATTTGCCATTTGTTAGTAGTAATTAAGCACATATTAATGCTTTATTCTACATGACCTTACTCTACATCCCTAATCCTACCCTATCCCTAAATTTAACAACTAACCTAACCTTATTAATCAGCAAATCAGGAGTTTATTGAGTCATAATTAATTTAGAATAAGTGTTCCCTATTCTAAAGTTTTACAGACCCTTTAAATACGATAAAGCACTCCTTTCATATATTATATTGGTAACACTTTATTTTACGCATATTAGTTGCTTATTAGCGTGCATATTACTAGAATGTTAGCCATTTATTGGTGAAAAATAAGCACTTACTAATACCTTATTCTAAATCCCTAATCCTACCGATATCAAAAATTAACTATTTCATTACTGTTAATAAGCAGCAAATTAAGAATTTATTGAGGGAAAAGTCGTAGTTAATTGTTAAAAAGTATTATCCATTCTAAAGTGTTACCGATATATTGTTATATAATTATAATATGTAATTTGATTAATTTTTATTGTCAATGTTACTGATATATACAAACACTCTGCATACATAGGCCCATAAACTGTATGTCAGTGTTATTGGTTACATATGTTAATAAGCAACTAGTTATAGTAAGAACTGGTCCTACTAAAGTTGTACTGTGTTACAGTACTTTGATACAATATTATTATTATTTTTTTTTTTATATTTTACTTTTGCATTTTTATTTTAATTTTAAATCTGTTTAGCAATATTGTGTTAATTGGTTTTTGTTTAGCATTATACCTATATTTTATTCATTTTTTTTTAACTTGTTTGTTTAGTTATTAGATTTGTGCCATAACTGTTGTGTAGCTTATTTATCTTTGTGATATTTTATTATGAATCAATTCATTGTGAACATTTGACGTAGACAGTCAAATAAACATCTTCAGGTTTTTCAGCTTCAGACATTTAAAAATCATTAACACATTTGGTAGAACAATCATTGTACTGTAAATGTAGACATCTTCTACACTATCTGACCCTTGCAGCAGAAAGTCAGGGTAAAGGGTAGAAGTCTTTTGGCTGTGGCTGCCATTTGAAACATAATTGATTCCATTATGAGAATTAAAGAGCACTCCAGAGATGAGCACTGCATTCAAGTACTTTCAGTTCTGTAATCTGCCATGCTGTGAACCTCTTTTCCTGCGGTTGGTCCGAATGTTTTTTAAAATGCCATCTTAAAATGCAGCCAGCTTCATCTGTAATTCTCCTTCTCGGCAAGATTGTGGGGGTCGACATTAAAGGGGGGGACGGTGCTTTGGTTTTGCCGCAGCTAGATGAAGAAGTAGCGGTTCAGAAGTGTGGAACTGAAGAGGCGATTTGTTATCCCTTCCAGCCTTGACATCTAGAGTTGAGCGGGGAGCATTAGTGAGAGAGAGAGACAGTCAAGAGGTTCGCACCTCATGGAGCCATCTTCTTTTTCAGCCTCTCGATCAAAACACAGGGGCTGTTGACAGGCCAACTCCCACTGTAGGCCCTAAACCCTTATTCATAGGGCCCAATCCATGGGCGTCGAGACTGTGTGGTTATCTGTCTCTCAGTGCGTTTCTCCCACTCATTGCCTTTTTAAAGGTCACCATAAATGGGTTTCTGCCTCTAAGGTCTTGATTAATAAAAAATGTTGTTTAAGTTGTTTCTCGGTGGATGATTTGTCGCGTTGAGACGGTTGTGTTATTAAATCACTTAATTGCGTTTCCCTTTTCCTCCCTCGCAAAAAACGATTGTGAGAAAAAGCTCATTTTCATTACTTTACGAGCATGCAGGCGAACAGGGCCTACGTTGGTATCAGTTCATACGTGGCCCAGCAATAAAGGCTTTATTAGTAAGAGTTGAGTTCATTACGAAGGCTGTGTATTTCCCTGCCTGCGCACGTCAGATAACCCCCCGGCCAACGAAGGCCACATCCCTCTTCTGTCACTTCGTAGCCCTGCCGAATTGATTCGGGTAATAAAATGACAGTCCTGCCACAATATACGGATGGCCTTTAGTTGGAGAGCCCGTTAGGTGTTGGAGAGGGGCTTGTTTGAGCTTTATTTACGCCCGCGTGTCACTGCAGCTCAACCTCGTGATAAAACGTTTCAGCAGATCTGTGGTGTGTTTGAAATGCCACGAGACGCACCCGACTCAGGCGGGAATGGAAATGCCTATAGGACAGCTTTTGTGGATTGTTAATTTAGTCGCTATCTAGACCCGGGGTCAAAAGGCTCGTTACTGCAGCAATTACAACACTTATGGAAATGCATCTGTGGGCTAGCAGACTGATTGGACAACAAGTAGGGTTTGTTTTTGAAGCAGGCTACTTCATGACCCTGAGGTTTAAACTGAACTATTTTAAATTACTAAGACGTTTTTCTTGTTTATGTATGAGACATTTTAAGCAAATTTTTGCTGCTTTCTTTTTTTTTTTCCTCACAGCTTTATCTTTTGCGTTTTGCCATTCCACTTATAAGTTAGTATTCCACTTATAAGTTCATTCATTTTTACATTTTGGAGAAACTTGATGAGGAAAGCGAATTTTGGAATTAAGTGTATTTTGTGCAAGATGAGAACAGGAAGATCTGATGGCTCTGATTTGAAGGGTTTTTGTATTTTTATGTTACCCTGGTTGTAAAAAAATTAAGTGTTTGCTTGGGTACATAAATAGAGTGTTGAATTTTGCTGTAGAATTTTACTCGCTACAAAAGTATTTAAGAAATGAATTCCATTAAATTTACATGAATAATGTTTTGCTTAGTTTTGTATTTATTTATTTATTTGAATAATAAAATTAATTTTATGTTAGTAATTATTACTTACTATAGAAATTTTAAAGCAAACCATTAGTGACCCTTTTAAGAATTTTTTTAAAAGACCAATTATATCAGCTTGAAAAAACCTGAGAATTTTGTCCAGCAAAGTATTTTAGATACCTATTTGAAAACAGTCTTTATTTATATTGTTTTGTTGCGTTTAGTAACACTATTAGTTTTAATATTTAAGACTATGGGGGGAAAGAGCTTTTTCATTCAAATCCCCCAAATTATGGAATGCTCTTCCTTTTTAATATCAGAAATACTCTGGATCACTTAAAAAAATGTATTAGGATGCATTTATTTAATGCTTATTTTTAATTAATTGTAATATATATATATATATATATATATATATATTATTACAATTATTACTTTTTTTTTTCTCAGTAATTGCCTTCTAAGCACATTTGTCAGTCATCGCCTTGACCGACCTGCTAAACAGCCTAAGTTAGGCTAATTAGCTTAATTAAGTCCCTCACTCAGTGAAATTAAAGACATTTCTTATTAAACTTTTGATTGCCATCTGACAAGATCAAGGAAAAAATCACTATATGATATAAGCAATTGCGTTTCTACTGGTTGGAAAGTTTGTAGCAGGTCTCCTTCAGTTTACCCTCTTACTCTGTTCTTAAAGCCAGTTGAATAAGTGTTGAGTGAGGCTCTTGAGAGGTCAGACATAAATAGGGTGAGTTATTGTAGCTGTGCAGTCATAGATGCAGTCTGGACCAAAGGTTAGCATTTCAAGAAAAGGTAGCGTGATTCTGAAAGAGGTTACCTTGCACCCCTGCTTGCTGGTGAGGTGGATGGTGAGTGTTGAGACATAGGGAAAATCAATGCACCGGAGTCACGTCCATCACCTTAACTAGGCAAGCTGGATGCCTCATGTCCTCTCAGGGGCCAATTTACAGAGTAAACAGGACCCTGGAGATGGCATGGCAAATTTTAGCTGTCCCGTTGGTCACTTTCTTAGCACTTAGTGGGTTTTATTAACTCACTTACAGTGTCTCTACAACACAACCAGGGTGGACCTGTACAACCCTTCAGTGATGTAGAGGCTTTTTTATTTGTTAAAATGGCCCAATTTACCACTGAAACCATGAACCTTTCAAATCCGTCCCAGTGCACGTTTTTTGAAAAGATTGCAGCCTAGTTCATTGGTCATTTCTGCTGAATTTTAGACTACTTGAATTTATGCTCTGAGATCTTGTATATACTGACTATTTTGAAAGGGTGTCATAACATAACTAAAGGTTAAAATTAATTTTCTGTTATTGATAATAAAAGTAATATTCATATACAAGTTTTTTTTTTCTGTTAAACACAAAAGAAGATATTTTGCAGCATGTTGGCAACGAGTTTCTGGTCTCCATTGAGTTCCATTAGTGCTCAACTTATTAGTGCTTTGCAACTCGTAGTTCTAAGAATTTAGATCTAGGAGCTAGCCAGCAGGGTGGTTCCTTGAGAACCAATTTCCTCCTTGCACCATTTTCCTGGATGCATTCGCACTGGCTGCAGGAACTCTAGAGTGCCCAACAGCAACCTCTTTATTTGTCTACAAATGTCAAAAATTGCTGAATCGAGGACACCGTGATTGTGACTGTTATGTTGTGTCTCATAGGTTTTGTGATAATGGAGATGAAATGCACAATGTAACCCGTGTTTTATATATATATATATATATATTTATTTTTTATTTTTTTTAGTTCATATAGGTCAGTTTTAGACCCTACTCTGAAGAGTCCCTGAAACTGAATTAATTCCTAGTTTCTCCTAGTCACCAAAAAGTGTGAACTTCCTCCAATAATTCATCTAACTGATTCATTCAAACATAGATTAATTTAGTAATTTAGGAAGAAAACAGTTGACTGTCTTTATAGGTGAGTCCCTGAATCATTCACCTTGAGTCGATTTGTTCAATCACATTGATTTGCTTAGCAACAAAACAAGCTCTTTTCTAAAAGATTGAATCTGTGAGTCCTTCACTGAATTGATTTGCTCCAATGCATAGATTAATTAATGAATTAAGCAAATTACCGTCTTTATAAGTGAGTCCTCAAATCATTCACATAAATAATTTGATTGAAAAAAATTTACCCCAAAATTAAACAAGTAACTGTCTTTACAAATTAACCACTGAATCATTCACTCAGCTGATTTGTTCTAAAACACAGATTTATTCATTCCTTATCGGCAAATCACTAAATCGTTCAGAGTCAATGAGTTTGAAAGTTGCAAGGAGGTGAGGGGTGACAAACCTGTTTGGTTGGAGAAATTATTTTTGCTATTCAGTTTTGCACCACTAAATAGTTTAGAGTGAGAGACCAGGTTTAAAATCTAAAACACCCAGTTTATAAATCGTTATAGGAGGAGCCTTTCCTCTCTTTAATTTTAGTTAATCATAATTAGCTCCAACCTCAAGAGGTGTGACTGCTTTCTTGGTTCACTGAAATAAGTATGAAATACATGAAATAGCGCTTCTCAACCCACAAACACAACAACAGGAGGGTAGTAGAGGAGGCGTCTCTCCCCTTCACATGCATTATTAATAAAACACCAGGAATTGCCTCATCACCCTCCTTTAAGGTGACATTGAACATGACAAGAACGTACAACCCTCAGACCTCTGGGCTTCTCAGAATTGTGATGAGTGCATTGAGTCCAAGACCACAAGTGTATATGCACTGCCTTTTTTAATTTGGCAGTATTTGATGGGACATCCCCTCAGTATCTGCTGACACAGAAAAGCTCCTAACAACTGTAGGGATGTTTCCACACCTGCACACACACTAACAGATCTGTTCAAAAATTGATTCTCTCTCACTCCCATATGCACACGTACCGACCGGCGCACTGTTTAACAAATGCAGCCTTAGAGGAGTGTTACTATGTGATGCTATAAATCACATTAATAGGGATCAGCAGACTGCATACTGTTCAAAACAGAAAGGCCACACACACATATAGTTAGTCTTGAGGTCTCCATTCTTTCCTTAAAGGAGTAGTTCACCAAAAAAATACAATAAAATGCTGCTCTTAATTGCTGCTTGTACATTTTTATACTTTATTATTTAATTGTATGCATTGCTTTTTTTTTTACTTGCATATGCTGTAAGTAAATGCATTTTTTTAAGGATTTTCTTTTTAGCAGCAGACTTTTGGCACAAGTTGTGTCCGCTACTCTGCGGATGCAGCTCATCTGTTTTCACTTGCGAGTGCTTGTTTTAGTTGCTACTATTAGTGTGGTCTGTATTGCTCTTGCTTTTATGGTGGATGTTGTTTAGCTTTTAGTTCGCTATCCATTCATTTGTTGAGAGCCTCCATCCGTGCATGTAGCCATGTAACCAATTTTCACGCAGAGTTTGAGCACTTATGTTTATTTGTGATTTAATATTTCGCCTGAAATTGGAAATGGAGAGAAAGTAGCTCCTCTTATCCGTATACCACACCTCCTCCCCACAGCATTGGCTCTTATCAGATGTAAGTAAAAAGAAAAAAAGAAGGGGAAAAAAGGGAAAAAAAAATCTCCGGCTTGTGCATTTTACTGCTGATTTAATTAGCCATCTCTTGGTAAGTTCACCTCAGTATCTGTCACACCTCACTAAAATGAAAATCCATTCTCTAGGAAAAAAGGTAGATTAATGAATGCCCTTTGTAATAAATGAAAATGGGAAGCGCAAATATGCATAGTCATGAAATTTAATTGTGCTTTCTGGTGATTGGGTTTTGCTGGGAGTGGGAGTGTAGAGAAAAGGCGATAGGGCCAGAGGTGGCTCAGTGTAGCGCATAACGCACAGCTTCAGCTGCCTAATGAAGCGAATGTTTATGACTGAATGCAATTGTGTCATATCCACTATGCTGAAATACACACGCGTCCTTGAGTATGTGCTTACAGACCACCATGAATTTGTTTGCTCATGTAGATTGCTGTCAGTTCGTAGTACAATTCCAGATGCGCACGTTTGAGTTTTATGAAAACTGACACAGAAACTGAATCGTCCAAAACTCTGGGTATAGTAAGATGTTTAACAAAGCTGCATTTATTTAAACCAAAATATTGTACAAAAGTAATTCTATAAAATAGTATTACAATTTTAAACGTAAAGTATTAAATCATTTAATCTTGTAAAGGTAAAGCTGAGTTTTTCAGTCTTCAGTGTCACATGATCATTCAGAAATAATTGTAATATGCTGCATTCGTATTATCATCAATGTTAAAACAGTTACTGCTTAATATCTTTGTCTGGAAAACAGGGATCGTATTATTATTTTTTTTAAGGATACATTCTAAAACAACCCAATATGGACCCATGTTTTATGGCTAAAATAAAATGTACGCAAACCTGTATTTTGCCGAAGAAATGCATAAGTTTGATGGTGCTTATAACAGTTCTCTCCTGAATATGATGCAAAAACCCTGCAATAAACAACTAAATCACTGGTTTACGTCTGATCCAGGATCTGCTGGGTAACATAAAAACACTGACAAAATTTGGGATGATGAATTTGGGTTTTGTGTGTATGAAAGACTAAAGTTCAAAAGAGCTAGAACTAGAAATATAATTAATATATATTTGTCCTAATTAATAAAAAAATATTTTCTTTTATATATATATAACAGATTTATCCATATTTTACAAGGTGGCTAATTAGTACACATTTATATGATTTATATGACTAAATCTTACGTATTTTGCACAAGTTGCATAATTTGTATGAATTGGTAGAAATGACCTACACTTAACCCGCCCCTAAACCTACCCATCACTAGGGTGTAGACAAATCATACAAAATCATACGAGTGAGATTGTATGATTTTGTACAAATTAGCCACCTCGTAAAATGCGCACAAAATGGTTGTGAAATTGCATTGATTTGTCCATTTTGGTCATAAGACTGGAAAGCTGCCATAACTATTCCAGTTTTATTTGAGGCACTTTACATTAAAGACAATAATTAGCTAAACTGCACTTTATTTGGTATTATAGATCTTATAGGTAAAATGCTCTTTCTGGACACTTTTTCTATAGTTTGCATGTCAGGCTATTGTTGTGGTATAATAGATTTGAGATAAACATGCCAATAAATAGCTCAGAAAAGAACACTTAAATGCCAGTCATACTGTTTCTTCTTAAGTAGGCAGTTCTTGGATATAAGCAGTTACGATGTGGATCAAAACTTCTCTCTTTAGTTAAAGTTCTGGTTACGCAAGACTAGCCTTCTCTGGGTGAGTATAGCTTTATCAAATTACACTGACTGGTAAATATTTTTCCACCATCTCTTTGAAGAGAGATGGTTAGGAGGGGTCATGAATAATCCTCGGGTCTGATAGCGCTCTCTCTCTTTCTCTAACGTCTGCCTGAAGACACCCATTGGTTTGAGCCACAGCGCTTCATTTTCTCTAGATGTCTCTCCTGCTTCCTTACATGCTGCGTGTTTTCATCATCGTTGTGGGACATCAATCTGTCTTCCGCGGAGCATGCGGGATTGCAGACGCACGCCGACACCTATCAAACGGGGGGAGGCCAGAAAGCCGCTTCTTTCCTCTACACCACATAAAAGTACATAACACACATGCACAAATAAATACAAAGAAAGCAGAAAACGCGATAAAGAAATAAGTCATACTAATTAGCCCGCTTATTCTTTGAGGACTGTGCCAGCTTGATAAAGGATGCTAAAGCTTATTAAAGTAAAAGCAGCGTTGTAAATTTTTAATTCTTTATGTAATTTTTTTTCAGCACAGCTTTATTTTAATCCCACTTTATGAAGTTTGCTGCGTGTAGTGTGGGTGGGAAGTAAAAAAGGAAGGGGGTTTGATTGTGTCGCTGTAAGGCAGCAGGGGTCTCTGACTCAGATGCATTAACGCGCCACAGGCCTTTATTGCCACCTAGGGTCCAGACCACGCTTTCGCTTTTCTTGCATCTTTCCTTGCTTAAACTCTCCCGCATATTTCTCGCACTCTTTTACATGAGCTAAGGTTTTTTTTTTGCCCTTTTAAAATCTAAAATGCAATTAGAATGAAGAATGTGGCATTTCATTATCATACATGTATAAGCAGTAGCCAGAGGGCTGGCTGCTGCATGGAGAGTGAATGGCAGAATGAAGGCTCCAGCTCTCCCTGGAGGAGAGTGATGGAGATATCCCACAAAGCCGCTGCCTGTCAGCGTGATCGGGCCCGCAGTGGGCCAGCGTCTCCACCATGTCTCTGCCTCACAAAGCAAATGTCACACTGTCAGCAAAATGAGCACCCTGTTTCAAAAAAGAGGATTTGAAATTGAAGCTTTATAGAGCGAAGAAGAATTTCACATTTTGGAATTATTTTGATTTTGACATATATATATCTAAAGCATTTTATCTGGATGGAATGGACGATGGGTCCTGTTCTTTTATACCCTACAGCTGTGCTTCTCAAACTTTTCATATACTTTGATTAAAGCAGAACAGGAAGTAACACCTAGTACTGACAATGTTCCCTCCTTTTTTCTGTACTAAGCATACTTTCTCTGATTAAGCTGGAGCAGCTAGTCCACCCAAACATGGAAACTGCCATCATGTACTCAGACTCATGTGGTTCTAAACCTTTGTGATTGTTTTTTTCTTTCTGTGGAGCACAAAAGTAGATATTTAATGTGTGTTATAAACCAAATGGTTTTAGTTGTCTTTTGACTTCCTTTGTATTTGGCAAAAAAATGGGAACGTTCTTTCCATTCAGTCAACATTATATAAATAACACGGTCTCACTTGTCACATTTTGACGCTTGGTCAAAACAGTTTTGCGTCGTTTTTCAACGCTCAAGGTACCCCTTTTCAGTCACTTTTCGACATGAGGGGTCCTCCGTTATTTTCAAGTGTTTGACTTAATGTAATGTTTTGCATGCATATATAAATTTATTATATAATTAATATAATAATAATATATATTTTTTTTTAATTAGAGCACCAAACCACACCCCTACCCTAATCCTACCCACCTCTGAACAATATAAACACACACACAGGCAGTATACATACATTATGTAAATACAATTCGTGTCACATTCCAAGTCTTCCGAAGTCTTTATGTGAAGAAGAGAGTAAAACACAAGGTTTTAATCACTAAAATTTATCGCTCTGTTCATGCGCTGTCATCTCATTCAGGAAACAAACTCGCATCCGGTAGCATGATGCAATCGATCACAAGATGCACAAGAACCAATAGTATTTCACAACAGCATGACACGCAAGAGCCAATGACATTTCACAACCAACGTTGACGTAAGGATTCTTGAAGCAGATTTTTTTTTAATCGCTCACAGACAGGAAGTACACAGAAAACGAAGACAGCGAACGCGTCTATTCCTCTCACAAATCAATCATTTTGAATCAGAAGACTTGGAACATTAATATCTTTCAAATAAATGATGGCGGTGGTTGTATCTGCCTGCTGTATCTTAATAGTATGTAAATAATATCATTTTAAATAAAACTGTTTTGACTGTTTACATTGAAAAATCACATCATCACACATGTTTTTACCCAACATATCTTTTAAATATGACGATAAAATAAAAAAAGAAATATTGCGCATATTGACACAAAGGATTTCCTATTTAAAACAACGTAGGACCCCTCACGTCGAAATGTGACTGAAAAAGGGGTACCATGAGCATCGAAAAATAACGCAAAACTGTTTTGACCAAACATCAAAATGTGACGAGTTGGAGTGAGACTGTGTTGCTTTAAAACATCTTCCCCATGTCACTTATAGTGTTTTGTAACAACGTGAGCGATCATATGTGACCAAATTTTTATTTTTGAGTTAATTGTTCCTGTAAATTGTGAGCAATGTATTTATGAATTATTTAATTAAAAGTTATGCAAACCAAGACCCTGCAGGACTCAAATAAGCTTCTAAAACCACGAAATAGAAATAATTATTTCGAAAAAATGCATGCTAATCACAATGTAAATATTCTCAAGTTAATGCGCTGGACGGTAACACTGTATTATTATAATATATGCATTGTATTATGTACATTAATGTGATATATACTTTCGAGTTTTAAAATTTAGGGTAAAGGAAGACGTTATTTTTTGAAAGAAATGAACACATTCTTTCAGCAAGGGTAGAAATCAGCTTACTACAATGATTTCTAAAGGATCATGCCATACTGAAGACTGGAGTATTATGGTAATAGTTTCGAAGATGGCCATTATGGGAATAAATTGTATTCTAAAACATATTCAAAACAGTTTTTGTTTTTGTGTACTGGTGAGCTGTCTACTGTCCCATGTCTAGCCAACCAAGAACCAAGTAATATCCAAGAGCCCAGATTTCACCCCACCCCAGGATAAACACTAAATCACAAACGGGCCGTGACGTGTGGGTCAACGAGTAAGCGTTTGTGTCCATGTGTGTCCATGGGAGTGTGAAAAAGCTCAATCGAGGCACTCCATGAGATTGTTAGCATGCACCGGACCACCCTCCCCTCTTGTATCCCTTTTAAGTGCTGACTAGCCTGATGATAATGTATGGCGCCAGAAGTAATTGGAAAATTGGCAGGCTTGTCAGAGAGATTTGGTGGATGGCACCGACTGATCCGGCAGCATGGTTCATAAGGTGTCGTCCCACCTTGAGATTTATACCGCCGCACGGGTCGGCAACAGCAAAGTACCCAGAGTTCAGGAAAAAGTAACTCATTTTTCATAAAGGCCTGGCTGCATATCAAAAGTCATCCACAGACAGAGACAAGACCCATATGGGAGCGACATTGCTGAATAAAGCAAAGCTGTCTGCTCAGATTAACTGCTGTGGCGGCTCTTGAAGCCGTATACTGGATATGTATCACAATTCTGATATTTGTATAATTGGAAATTAAACTGGCCTAACGTAGTTATTTTTTCTTTATAGTTATTACTATGTAATGATTAGGTTATTACTGTGTAATACTATATTGTTACTATCTTTTGAATGTAAATGTATTAGGAGATATGGAGAGGACAATGGATGTTTTTAAAGAAAAACTACCTGAAGTAGTTTTGGTAACTTTATTTTAAGGTATTTTATTGGTTAGATATGTTATATTTTAATAAATCCTTATCTAAAACCTAACCATTTAGTAAGTAGATAAGTAGTTATTTAATATTCCTCACTGCTTAAATGTATAATTACACTGTATTAATGGCACCTTAAGATAAAGTAGAGAGAACAAGCTCATTAAAGTTATTACTGTGTAATTACAAGGTGTTTACTATGTAATCACTGTTATAATCAGATTTGTTTCTATAAATGTATTAGGAGCTTTAAGGAGCAATTGGTGTTTTAATGAGATGTCGTCGTCATCAATGTTTTGTACTCTTGATGTTTTCTGTAAGTAAAGCCATGAATCATCATTCGCTTCTCAGCTGCTCTGAGTGTAGTGTGTGGTCAGGGCTCTGCCATCACACATGGCTGTGCATAGATGTGTTTATTAACCTTTGGAGGAGGGGATAATTGCATCTGTCAGACTCACTTAAAAGCTGAGATGGCCGTCATTTCCTGTTTGTCGCCTTCTCTAAATTTGCAGGTTCTGTAAGTGACTCTGGCATGACGTTTGCTCTTTGTTCTTTGCCGAAGAGGCACTAAAATTACCATTATTCAGAGTTAAGCGTAGCGTGTCAAAATACAGTTCACTGGGACTTTTCTAGTGATTTTCCAGCAACGTACATCCAAATGCTAAAATGTGATTTGAGGTGTAAAGCCATATGGACATTTACTTTATTTGCACAATTCCAACTAAACAAACATTATTATTAGGGATGACACTTTTTCACGTTCGATACCTGTAGTTTTTTACATTTTTTATTATTATTTTATTTTACTTTTTTCTAATCTTTGGTCAGTTTCAAATATCTACCTCATTGTCTTATTAACCACACACTGCTTAAATATTGTTAATACTATATGGTTAATGTTGTGTGTGCACTATTAAAACACTATTTTGTTTGTTTCTTTACAATGTCCTACCATTCCCACAAAAAATTCCATATACCGATATTGAATATTCAGCATTCATGACTGCTAACTAGCATATCATGTCACTGAACTGATTATTCAAGCTGAATCATTTATGAATATCTTAAGAAGCTATTTTTACCATAAAACATTCTTTTCAGTGAATATGCAATTTTTAATTTTATTTTTCAGGAGGAAGAACCACAAGAGATTGAGGATGAGTCCGTTAAAGAGGAAAGGACTGAGCAGGAGATCCCGGACTGATTCACTATTACCTCACATGAAGTAATCGTATTGTCTACGCAGTCAGCACCGTCACCTCATTTCCTGCTGAATAGCGGGATGCAAAATAACTCACAAATTAAATCAAGAGACGTGAACTGCCACTGCTTCACCAGACCGAAATGTTCCTCCTTTGTTTACCAAAAAAATATTAAATGACCACAATTGCCAGCTTTAAAAAATGCCAATGCTGTGATCCCTATATATTTTTTCAAAGACTCGATGTTTGTTCAAGTCCATCGTCTCGAATGCTGCAGCTGATCATGATCTGAATATGAGCTTATTTCTATCCTGTATGTCCAGTCAAAGTTATTTTTCATAAACTAACTGACATTTCCCATGACTCATGGATGAGAACATGGTGTCCAGAGATCACTCAAGCAGTGTTTCGGATAGTATTTTTTTATATACAGAGACTGCACACTATTCCTTCCTGTCCCGCCAGCACCCTCTTTGATTATCAGCTTTATAATATATTATTTTAAAATTTTTAAACACCAACGCATTATACGCATATGAACTGGCATCGACAGTAAAACTGACAGGGGCTTGTGTTATATAAATAATTCATTACTTTCTGATGTAAGAGCAAAGTCTATTTTATTATTTTTTACAAATCTCATTTTTATAACAACAGTATAATCCAGAACATCCTTTATCATTGACAGTGTTGTTGTCTGCGCTCATGTTTGGGGCTATTCTCAGTTTTAAGCATTATTTCAGTGTAAAAACAGTGGGACGATTCATCTGCCTCAATGCTTGAGTTTAAGACGAGTCTGTATTTAGGTACTTTAAAAAGAAAAATGTGACCTTCGTAATAAACAATAATTGTGAATTTATTTATTATTGTTATTTCTGTTATTGATGCTAAACAACAGTTCTGTAACTGTTCATATGTCAATCAAGATAAAGTGCACTCAAGATCTCAAGAAAGAGCCATTCCCAGGGACTAAAGTGCACTTTCCACAAATAGGCTTTGAAATAGCACTTGCTGCTTTTTTTTCCTTTTTTGTTTTTTCAAATGGTCAGTGAAAGATGATTAAATGGTGAACATCAACCGTAGTAAATCAAACATATATTTTTAATGATTTTTAAGAATTTGTCGACATTTCTACCTTTTAAAAAAAAACGACAAATTTTAGTTTTTAAATTTAAATTTTTCTCAATTTTTTAAAAGATTATTATTCCGTGAGATTATTTGTTTATCTGCCTTGAAAATATTTTGTTACAATTTTAGAATGGATGTCATTGTTGTGGACAGGCTGTAGGAAGTCACAAAATATTACTACACTACAATGAACTAAATATAAATTTAACAGTTAATGCAAAAATTACCTCTGTCAAATGATTAATGAAAATATAAGTTTTTGTTTGCATAATTTATATAGTATAATTTATATATTTATATTTTATTATTTATATTGCATAATTTATATATTTATATATTTTTTTTTATATAGCGCTTTTAACAATACAGATTGTAGCAACTGAACATTATCAAATAGAAGAACAGAGTGATGGTAATGTATAATGACGAGATTAAACTTTATTTAGCAAATGCAGAGACGGTCTCTGTAGTCAAGACAACGGTAATCACTAGAAATCAGGTGTCCCCAACTAAGCAAGCCAGAGGCGACAGCGGCAAGGAACCAAAACCCCATCCATGAGAGAATGGGGAAAAAATGGGGAGAACCAGGCTTAGTTGGGTCCAGTTCTCCTCTGGCCGGACACCCAGCACCTAATTTCCAGTTTAATATAGGTGTACTGTGTATGTTTATTCTGTGTGTGTGTGGGTTTATGGGGACACAAATAATGACATGGGTATGACATAGGTATTACAATATGTAGGTATTTTACGAGGACATTTTCAGTGTCCCGGTAACTCAAAAGGCTTAAAAAGCATACTAAATGGTGGTTTTTTTATTTTTTTTGAAAATCTAAAAGTGCGCCCAGTTTCCTTTAAGGGGTAGGTTTAGGTGTAGGGTCAGCGTAGGGCAATACCACATACACTCTGTACAGTATAAACACTTTTACAACTATGGAGAGTCCCCGTAAATCACAAAAGCCAACGTGTGTGTGTATATTAGGGGTGGGCATAGACTAACTTTTTTAATCTAGATTAAAATGGCTCATTTGAATTCTGCCAAAGGCATTTAGAATATGTGTTCTACCTAAATAAATAATTCAAGTCAAATCACTTTTATTTATATAGCACTTTTAAAAATACAGATTGTAGCAAAGCACTGAACATCAAATAGAAGAACAGAGTGATGGCAATGTATAATGACGAGATTCGATTTATTTATCAAATGCAGAATCGGTCTCTGTAGTCAAGACGACGATAATCACTAGAAATCAGGTGTCCCAACTAAACAAGCCAGAGGCAACGGCAGCAAGGAACCAAAACCCCATCCTTTAGAGAATGGGGAAAAAAACCTTGGGAGAACCAGGCTTAGTTGGGTAGTTAGTTCTCCTTAGTTCTCCTCTGGTCGGACGCCCAGCACCTAATTTCCAGTTAATTTTTAAACACATGTTAGATTGTGTAAGGACTTTGTGTGTGTGTGTGTGTGTGTGTGTGCGCGCGCATCTGGTTCCATTCAGGGCTTTATAAGTGATTAACAAGATTTTAAAATCTATACGATGTTTGATAGGGAACTAGTGCAGTGTTGACAGAACCAGGCTAATATGCTCATACTTCCTGAGCTTTTTCCTGAGATAGGTCTGTAATTAGCTAAATCTTTGGGGTCAAGTTGCGGTTTTTTAACAAGAGGCTTAATAACAGCCAGTTTAAAGGCTTTGGGGACATATCCTAATGACAATGATGAGTTAATAATAGACAGAAG
>JAUMHI010000064.1:9324042-9340692 GCA_032359435.1 Enteromius unitaeniatus
CTCACCGAACCCGAGCAGCACAACGAGGACACCAGTTCCCCTTTTTATTTGGACACTTTGCAACCTTTTTGTCACTTCATTTATGTATTTTATTTAATAAACAACAGCCTCTCCGAGGCGAGATGTCACTACCACTGTGTCTGTGTTGGCTCCACCGCGACAATATATATATATATTATTTCTTTAATTTTGAGTAATTTGGCTGTCCTTGTTCTTGATGTTGCTGGTTTAGGTTACAGTTCAGTTTCATTCTAAAAATTTAAACCATATGTGCATATTTGCATTTGTCAAATTAACTGATGTAAATACTGATGCTTTTAAAGATGTCACAAATGATTTCAAAGTGATTTAATCAATGGGATCACGTCACTATCAAATGCTTTTTTTGAGGTCATGGAGATGGCAATAATTTGTGTGGTCATTAATAAGGTAACTAATGATGTCATCTCTGACATCAACACAAATCTCTCATCATTGCAAATGTGATTTTTAATACCTGGAATTAGTTATCTCTATTATCTATAAAACACTGCCAACATAACAAAACCAAGAATACTAGCAATGACATACTGTCCTCACAGATAAGGCATTAAATGAATGAGGTCATCAATGAAAACCCGTAAAGCATTCATATCTCCGGAATATATGATTCTAATTGGTCAATAATGACATTTAGAATTCACATATTGATCATTATTTATGATAAACTGCATATTTGATCATTATCTCTGGCAACTAGTGCTCTAAACATTTCTCTCTTGTATCACCAATGTCACTTGAATAATAAAATATGGGATTACGTTAACAATGATTTCAACATATATGCACAAAGGACATCTGAGGTTGACCTCAGTCAGGCAGAATTATTAAATAATAACATTGTAGCACTAAAATATTTCCTCAAATCCTTCCTGTTGTCGTTCTATCTCATGACCCTGACTCTATTTCGGAGTCACTTGTAGTCAAGACGGCAAGGTTTCCGCTGTCCTTGGTCTCTCTAAAATTTACGCCCATATAAAAAGGTAAATACCCTGCGAAGTCTTACTGATATAAGCTACTGATCGTCTCCCTATTACAGTTTTATGGACTGTGTAATTTAGATGGACCCAGCATGGCTTCCTATAACTCCCTTTGCTCCTCCCAGTCCTCTACGCTGTCTTTACAGATTGCTGATCTCAAATGCATTATCTCTTAAGACAGGACACACCATTTATAGGATAACATGCATGAAGTCCTTACTCTCGTGATAAACAAAATTGAATTTACTGTTCAATCATAAATAAAGGAATTACATTTTCTAGAATTTCCAACTGGGGTACAGATATAAAGGCACTTATTGAACATGTAGTGTCTGTTTCCTATAGTCTCATCAGAATTCTGATAAGAGGTCTTTATCGGTATCCCAGGTTTTTTTTTTTCAAAGCAGTAGAGGCAAATGTTGTCATTGCTGTTGTGAGAGCTATTGGATGTGCAAGATATAACATGATCTAAAATCAAATTGGTAACACTTTAGAATAAGGTGCCATTTGTTAACATTAGTTAATGTATGCATAATGAACTATGCATTTGCTACACTATTTATTAATCTTTGTTAAGGAAAATACAATAATTAATTGTTTATTAATGTTAGTTTACAGTGTATTAATAATGTTAATGAACATTTTATATATATATATATATATATATATTTTTTTTTTTTTTTCATTAAAAAATCATAACAAATATTAACTTTTTTTTCATATTCAAACATTACATATTTAGTTTGATCTCTTAATCATCATTTCCTGAAATCCTCTTCTCTCTGAACATTTTAGAAATGCATGAAAAATGTGTGGAAAGCACCATGTTACATATCCTGTGGTGGACAGACAGATAAATTAGTTTTTAACTGTGCGATCAGTTAATAATGGTGGTCAGTGATTGGCTGCTAGGCTGTCCATCATTGTCTTAAACAGGAAACACTGTCTTCTAGTGTCTCATAAAACAAGCGTCTCTCAAGACTCTTAATACATGAGTCCATTTTTCTCCCTAAAGCAAGGACAGCGTCTTCTTACAGTCACAACACTGCATATACTACACCTTAGCCTCCTTCAGGCCACAGCTGACAGTGCACTGACACTAGTAAACAGCTCAAGATATAATTTTTAAGTCATTTACAAAAGGCACATAAATACACTGGATATCTTTGTTGATAAACTACCAAAAAAATCAATCTCTAAGTAGTTACAGCAGCTTACCGTTTTACAATGACTGCTCTGATTTGTAATGTACTGTAAATAAAAAATCTAAATGAGAAAATTTTGTGTTTTAAGGACAGATATTCTCATGCAAGTGTTTTAGGAGTTATTATAGTTTTAGTCAGATTGGGGGTTTTTTCAGTCTGGTTTTATAAGTTGATTTGAATTGCTAATGTATTTTATGCCAAAATACAATCTTAGTCAGACGAAACAAGCAAATCATTGAGTAACAAACTGAGGCTGTACGCTGCTGCTTATCTTTAAGCTGAGAGGCACTCACTTTATGCAGAGATGCTATCCCACTGAGCTCACACTGTGCTGCAAATGCCAGATCTAATGCATTCTGCATCTGTGCCGCATCCGACGTAACATTAGGCTACTTTCCTGTTATGCTCTCTTTCCTCATCCTTCATTAAGCTGTTTTAGGGGAACATCAGTGCTTGGGGAAGCATGTACTGAAGAGACCATTTCTGTCAATAATACAGCCTACATTTTTATGATTTCCATATTGTAAGAACCGGACAGTTGTATTAGGGTGTCATGCGCCTTTTTTCTGTGGCATCCATATTTAAATATGAATGTACCCTGTATTTTTTAAACCTGTATTTTTTCATCAAAATTGTTAATTGGGTTCATTTTTCAAATAAATATTAAAACATATATATATATATATCAAAAAACATGGGGGAAAAAACATTTCCACAAAAATGGTTAAAACTGTTAACTGTATCAAGTAAATTTTCAACAAATAAAAAAATATATCTTGGTCACCATATTTCTAAGTCTGGAGTAATTGCTAAAATAAACTGCAGGAATAAATTACACTACAAAACTGTACTGAAAACTATAATAATATTTCACAAGATTACTGTTTTTACTGTATCTTTTACTGGATCAAATAAATGCAGTCATGCTGAGCACAGGACACTTACAAAATCTTACCGACCCCAAACATTTTAATGGTGTAACTTAGCAGTCATAAACATGCACTTACAAGTAAGTCTGCTTTAAAGTTACATTCTGGCTTCAAAAATTTAAGAGAAAGCGACTCTTCTGGCAGCACACATAATTCATATATGTGCATGTTCCTCCTAGACAAAACGCGTTATAATTTTGATTTTGGATAATACGAGTGTTGAGATGTTGAAACATTTCCCAAGACTCCTCGGGCCTATATTTGCAGGAATGCTCCATTATTAAATGGCCGCAGTGTTCTAGCACTCCCCATGACCTGCCAAGGATAAAGAATCTGTTTACTGTAAATTGCACCCCACTCCCTCCCAAATACCATCTGCCACTTAGAAGGCCGCTGTGTTAACGCCGGCTAAAAATAGACCTTCTGATTGGCTCCTAAAGGGAAAAGGGCCCACATCACCCAAAAAGCTTGTGGTTTTGATGGATAACCCAAAAGAACATTGGCACAGGGTCGCCATCATTGAAGCCGCCTCCATTCAAATCATTTAGCTAATTTTGTTATCCGGGATGAACGGGAAAACAGAAGATAAGCGAATGACAGAAAGAGCATTCCGAGAACGAAAGCAACTTTTTTTTTATCTCCACAGCGCTCCCTAGGGTGGGTTTGCCAGCCCAGCCACCTGTAATTGGCTTATCCTGCCTTCTCTCCAACTCTGTCACTGTGATTTGCCAGTTTGGTGATATGAGGAGACAGAAGTGCTGCTTCTGTGTCTCTTTGTGTTTGACTTTATGGGCTCTGGTAAAGTGTAAGAGAGAGCAGAAATGCTGAGGGTGATTCAAACACCTTGGCTTCCTCCTGCTATGCAGTAATGGCACAAAACACATTGGTGTTTTTGGGCGAAGTGAGAGCGTTGCAGTCTTCTTCGGATTTCCTAGGAGACTGACTCCCCTGCAACATCCATTTACACTTGTCATACTGATTATTTCAATAAACAGCCAGGAAAAAAGTCTGTAGGTGTAGCCATGCTAGCAACGGAGTAGAGAAACTCAATACTTTTAATGTTGAAAAATAAAAAATACAGTGATCTATGCTTCTATACCTCATTCAATTCCCAAGACATTACGGATAAAACCAAATGGCCCGTTCACAATGTCCAGAACAACATATTTTTCCTTTATCGTAAAACTAAGCACATTCACCTCTGTCCAAAACAACAGAACTTTAAAGTAAGGCAAGCATAATACTTTCCAGATAAAGCAGACAATTGTAATCAGCAATTGTCTGCAGATGGCGGCCGTACCTTCGGTATGGAGATGTATTTAAAGGTCACCAGTGGTTTTACAAGAGCCGTTAATGGTGCCGCTGCGTTTGACTGAATTGGCCGATCTGTCAGAGAGATGCTTGTTTATGAGTGGTTGGTTGCCCCCCCGTCCAGCCAATGCACAGAGCTCATTCCAGCGGTCTTAAAAGTCCACAATTGCTCCAAGTCATCAAAGAATTAGCAAGAATGTGACGGCTGTACTGAGGTGCTCTTAACTGATCCAGGTGCAGATAGCAAGAAGGGGCAAATAAGGTGTTCAAATTAACAGGAATCTCGACATGACGATAGCAGATAATAGTATAGCTGGACTGGATGATAAAACTAAGCACATTGGAAGATATAGCACAATTATTGTTAAAAAAAATTATGTCTATAATACTACAATGCTCATTTGATGAAAAAAAAATACAGTACAACAGTAATGTTATAAAATACTGCAATGTATTCATGTGATGGAAAAGCTGAATTTTTAGCATTATTGGTTAATTTCATTCATAACATATGATCCTTCAGAAATATTGATTTAGGCACTCAACTTTTTTTAGAAAAAGGAAAATATAAAATCAAACGTATTTTGTAAAATAATTAAATGTCTTTACTGTCTTTGACTGATATCATGATCAGACATATCACTGGCCTAGATACAAATTGAGAAGCTCAAGATAAAGGGAAATGTGTTTGGAGTACAGGAACACTCTGGTACTTTTCTAAAATCGATTTAACATCATCGCTTTAAATAAAATCACAGTATGCAGTTCTTGCTCTATAGTTGCAACCTCAGAAAAGTATGGTAAGCATTTTATTGTAAAGTACATTCACTTTGTGCCTCAAATAGGTTATTAAAATTTTCTAATGTGTATTCTCATTCAAAGGATTTGCATTATGCACTGGCACAGTTCATATGTTATCCATAACCTGCAAACCATTTAAAGTTTGCAGTGTTAGTTTTTTAACCTGTTGCAGTGATATTCATCCATGAAAACAGCTTTGGTCTTTCTGGTTGAAAAAAGAAATTGGGTTTTAAATGAATCGTTCGAGTGAATGAGTCAATGACTCACTCATTCTAAAGATAGGGCTTGTCCAAATACCAGCTCAGTCTCACAGCAATTCGTATATACACTGCTCAAAAAAAAATAAAGGGAAGACTAAAATAACACATCCTAGATCTGAATGAATTAAATATTTTTAATAAATACTTTCTTGTACTTTTCTTGTTTTACTTGTAAACTGTTCTTTACAAGGTTGAATGTACAGACAACAAAATCACACAAAAACTATCAATGGAAATCAAATGTATTAACCCATGGAGGTCTTGAAGTCACACTCAAAATTGAAGTGGAAAAACGCATATAATGATGTAATGTCCTTAAAACAAGCCAAAATGAGGCTCAGTAGTGTGTGTGACCTGCACATGCCTGTTTGATCTCCACACAATGTCTTGGCTTGCTCCTGATGAGTCTGCGAACGGTATCCTGAGGGATCTCCTCCCAGACCTGGACTAAAGCATTCACCAACTCCTGGAGAGTCAGTGGTGCAAAGTGGAGTTGGTGGAGGGAGCGAGACATGATGTCCCAGATGTGCTCAATTGGATTCAGGAACTGTGGAACGGGAGGGCCAGTCCATAGCATCAATGCCTTTGTCTTACAGGAACTGCTGACACTCCAGCCACATGAGGTCTAACATTGTCTTGCATTAGGAGGAACCCAAGGCCAACCGCACCAGCATATGGTCTCACGATGGGTCTGAGGATCTTATCTCATTACCTAATGGCAGTCAGGCTACTTCTGGCGAGCCCATGGAGGGCTGTGCAGCCCTCCAAAGAAAAAAAATATAGTCTTGACCGTAATCTCTACACCTAAACCTAGCCTTACCCGTGAGTAATGCCTAAAATAAGAGGAAATAAATGATGACTGACCCTGATGTACAATCCCCAAACCCTGACTGATTGTAAGCCTAAACTGTAAACTGTTTCTTCAAATCTGATTGGATAATCACAATGTTGTTCCAGGGTCAACAAAGATATTGACCCAGAAACATCCTGCACTTGGCAAAATCAGGTCAGTGGTGTAGGTCTGTAAGCACAACCCCCACTTGTGGACGTCGGGCCCTCATACCTCTCTCATGGAGTCTGTTTCTGACCATTTGAGCAGACACATACACATTTGTGGTCTGCTGGAGGTCATTTTGCAGGGCTCTGGCAGTGCTCCTCTTGTTCCTCCTTGCACAAAGGCAGAAGTTGTTGGGTTGTTGCCCTCCTATAGCCTCCTCCATGTCTCCTGATGTTCTGGCCTGTCTCCTGGTAGTGCCTCCATGCTCTGGACACTACGCTGACAGACACAGCAAACCTTCTTGCCACAACTCGCATTGATGCTAGCCAAATATGGGAAATTTATGATGTAGGCAAGTGTGGGTATTTGGGCAAGCCCAAAGAAATTGGTTTCACTCCAGTGCTCCAGAATCAGGTTTGAATAAACTGGTTAAATAAATTAATCAACAACTCACCCACCAGCGTACTGATGTAACCTGCAGGAAGAGTGCGTAAAAAATGCCTCCGCTAATGAACAGACTGGCAGCCAAAACAAACAGTACAATAAAAACAGTGAAAAGTCCCAGTGCTGTTTTATCAGCACTCCTAGAGCTTCCATGACCAGAGTTAACACTACGTAATGTACTATGTTGTCAATAATAAGCTGGAGGTCAAGCGAGCAATATTTTTTAAATGAAAGCAGTCCTGTTCAGAGAAAGGGAGGCATATTTTGGAAGACTTGAAGCATTAGGATCCTCTGGAGCTCAGACAATTGGCTGTCAGCATCTCATTGCAATGGTGGGGCTTGTGTTGGGTGATTCTGCTTGACTGGCAAGCAAAGCCCATCACTCTCACATCTGAATTGCCCACGATAAGGCTTCATTACCATAAGTTTATTTTCTCCTATTGAGGTGGGCTGTCTAAAACAAAGGCCAGTTGATTATTTTGCTTGATCATTGTACCATTCAAAGCGACGATTGCAAACGGAACGGAAACAATGGGCTTTCCCAGAGGATCCCGGAGGCTGACATGCATACAGTAACAGGACTGGTGACACTGACGCGAGATCAGTGTGGCCAGGCCTGACAGTACACCCACGGGACGCACAAGAGCTCAGAGACACTGAATCTGAGCCTGTCAAGGCTGTCTATGGCTTTGAATGGCTGCAGTCCACCGAGGATTTGCATTTTAGCAGTCCGTCACTGTCAGACAATAGCAACGCATTTGGTTGCTGGACAACAATATGATTTGTGTTATATGTAATATTATATCTTACTAATACAGTTATGTGTATTGACACGGAATGGGCGTTTTATGATCATTATACATCTATAGGAATATTATAAATGCTAGTTGTATTTAAAATACTGGCACTTCCAATACCCATATCTTATTGTAAGTAATTATTTAATTATTATTGTAATCAAACCTTTGCTGAAAAACATATTATATGCTCTTTACTACATGCCTTCTGCTCTATGACAGTTTATACTTGATTGGCATGTAAAAGGCCTTTTAGTATATAAAAAAAAACTGTTTAGCTTGTTGCACGTGTCCTTTTGCTGCAGAATCTTTTGCAATAGTAACTTTTATATTGTTAACTGATTATTCATACATCATCTTTAAAGGGGTCATCATGTGCTACATGCACTTTTACAAGCTGTTTGGACTGAAATGTGTGTTGGGAGTGTGTACACACAACAACACAATTAGCAAGTTTCACTATGAACAAGGCTAAAAAAAAATCCTTTGAGAGCCTCGAAAAAGAGGGGCGGAGTCAGCGGATTTAAAGGAGAAGTACACAGAACAGAGTTATTTTTTTGACAGGGTAAAATGACATAATAATAAAACGTCTTTTACACTATCTTTGAGAAATTTTAAAACAAACTATATTACAAACTTTCCATTAAGACCCTAAAGAATCATATTAGCTTGTGGAAAATTGGTATGGCTTTGTATGACGTTTGTATGAAGTTTCAAATGGTTTCAATCTGCTCAATAACAAGGTTAACTATCTCAACCTGCAATATGTGCTTGGTAAAGCAGTTTTAACCTAGTTTTGTGCTCACTAGTTTAGAAGCTTGATCTATGATGGCCCTTTTTAAAGGTCTGCTTGAAAAGAATGCAGGACAAATACTAAGCAGTGATTTCATGGTAGTATGCTGGACCAGAGCTGTTTGCATAGAGGATTATGGTACATGAAAATGGGCACTGAATGGTACAATAGCAACACAACTAAGAAGGAGAGAAACATAGGATTACATGTGGTTTTCTGCCCCTTAATGTGATTTTCTTAATGACAGTTTTACCTTTTTATGCACTTCAGTGAGGACAGTGGCGAGGTTGAGATTAGAGAGAATGTATTTTGCCCCAAAAGCCGATTAGCCTGATTTGAAACAGAGCCAAATTGAGTCTATTCTATTCTCATTCACAAAGACTGGGCAACAAAACGTTAAATATTCAGAGCAAGGCTTTGTGTTACCTAACATTCTGTTTTCACATCTCACAGATTTTCATAAACCCTCAATACATTCAAAACCTTTAAAGAAAGAAAAAAAAACAAACATTAAAAGACGTAGGCTACACTATGGATGGCAGATTTCATTTGCATTTACAAAATGTAAATTATAAAAGATTTGGTGCCAAACGTTCAGCCTCAGTTAGGTTGGGTAATTAAAGCTTTCTTTTTTATTCTCTCAACGTTGAAGTTTATTTCTGTTGATCTTGACTGCCATCTGGTGGTTTTGCAACTCTTTAAACATTGAGTTCTGACATCAGTGTACTTTGAAATTAAAATATAGTTCCAGGGAAGTCAGAAATAGCCTGGAGATATATTTTGTGTCAAGATGCTGGTAGTTAATGTGATGGTCTTGACTTAGAATGTTACCAAATGAGCCTGAGAGCCTCACATTTCCTTTTTTTTCCACATTTCTTTGTGTGTGACAAATAATGTGTAACATCACTTTATTATTATTTGTGTAGCCTTAACCACTGACCTCCAAACATAAATTCAGTGTATAGACGAATAGTTAGGCTGCCTAAATTTGCCCAGAAGTTAGAGGAACATTTTTCTCAATTTTCACGAAGAATGTAGGCCTTAGCTAAACAAGAAGTTCATTGTGTTATGAAGCACATACCAAAGAGGAGAAATGTAGAAGAGACGAACAGAAATAACAGTCAGCTGATGCTTAATGGACAACCCATTCTTTAGAACAGAAAAAGGCACTTCCAAAACTGTAGCAACAAAGATACATAATAATTTATTTAAAAATTGTATTTCCATCTGTTGCAATCATTTTGGAAATGTCTAAAATGACATTACCCACAAGTACAAGTCATTAGTGCACTCAAAAAAAATGTTTAATTAAAAAAAAAAATTCATTGGATGAACTCAATTTAATTGAATCCAATAAATATGTGTAGCCCCAACTTTAATTTGATGAAACTTATTTGAGTTGGGTCAACTCGATTTTATCAAATAATGCTTTAATGAAATTGATACGTTCTATGCTTGTTGAGCTCAAACTAAAACATTTAAACAGAAAAAGTAGCAGAAGGTCTTTTAAGTACAAACATAAAAGAGCGTTAAACATTAACAAGTCTCCTCCTAGTTTTATCATCTTAAAAAAAAAAGCCTAAAATAATTTATTTCAAGATTTACTATCCTTATCCAGCCATGTGCAAAGCATGATGGGAAGGGGAAATCCACTTTTTTCTAAATTAAAATATTGAGTTGAAACAAAATAAAACTGTTTCAAATCACTTTAACACAATGCAGTTGTTTAAATAGGGAACCAAACATAATGGTGTTAAACGAAAATATATATATTTTTTAAATAGACTTTACAGTGTTGGGGAGTCTTTTTTTTTTTGAGCGTGAGTTTTTGCCTCAAGATCTGCATTTAAAGTTAGACCAGATGTGTTCAGCTGGGATTAAGACTTGGCTTTTTGCAGACCTGTCAAATTCTTCCTGTCAGTCATTCTTTTTGAACCTTGCCTTACAGAAGCATAGTCTCATAATAAAAAGGTCCTGTTAATATTAGAAGCACACAATTCCCTAAAAAGTAGTTAAACCTTTAAATGAAATTAAATTACTTTTGTCTGTATAGTGTACCTTTATAGGTTAATTGGATACATAAGCACTATACAGGCATCTTCTTTACACAAACCATTGTTAAATCACTTCTCTTTAGAAAACACTTTATTCACTAATTAAATTAGGTATTACCATAAAAAAACTGAACGAGTATATGCAAACTGGAAATTTATTCTAATGATGATTGCTATTTTGTTTATTTATTGCATTTGTGCCACTAAAGAAAATTGACCATACATAAAACCACATCACAACGCTTAACTGCAGTCAAGATGTTTATTTCCCATCTTATGTCACATTCAAGCCTTTGTAATGCATTTCTGAAAAGGAACATAAATGCAAACTTTGCAAGGAACCCATACTGTATCTACACATTCACTGTGAGCCACAAAATTGGGATCACTTCAGCATAACAGACACTTACATGACGTTACATCCTCTGACGTGAGTTCAGAGGAAGAAAGTTCAAGACCTCCACAATGTAATGTGGGCACTGGGCAGATGATGTTTTAGCACCGTTTCACCAAAAAAAAACAGATGAAAACCATTACACAGCTGTCGGAGTCTCTTCCTTGAGTCTGAAACAAGCCCTCGATCCATATTCCAAAAAGGAAACATTTGATGCATACTGAAAAAAAAACAGCAATAGAAGTTTTAACATTTACCACTAGTTTAAAACAAAAGCGCTGTATATGTAGCAGTTGCATTTTAGAAGACCTCTAGAATGATTGCTTTTCTACGGATTGAATATGTGCCGATGTAATATTGTAAATCAAATTTTAAACAAGACCTCGTATTGCAACATTCTTTAAATAACCTGATCTAAATCACTCAAGTTGGACATATACATTCAAGTGGAAGGTTTAAAGAAGATGAATCCGATCAGCAGCAATATTTTCAGCCCACTGATACAGTATGACGGCAGTTTTGGAATGTCTAGCATGCACACAAATTTAATGTCGTCTAATCAAACTTTCTCAATGAACGATTCATGCATACAAGCTGCTATTGTAAAGTGCCAATATAACAAGTTTTAAATTAAAAATAAAAACTTTGGACCATATACAGAGAGTTATATCTCAGGGTTATATCACAAACATGGTATTTACAAGTTCACAAGTGCCTAATTATGATAGGAATGGTCCCCTTTAATAAGAATAAACAAACCAAACATACAAAACCTAAAAAATGCAGTGCAGATTAAAATGAAGACTTCTTGCACAATAAAAAAAACACATTCAGCAACGCAAGATGTGATACAAACGCCGCTGTACATCACTGATGATCACTTATTGGCCAGTAGAGGGCAGTGATGTGCAAGACCACAATGACAGTGTCATTTAAGAGCACATATTCACTTGGGTATAAAAAGCATTAATTAATAATATTAGCAAATTCTCCACATTCAGGGCTACGGTGAAAAACACAGCAACCAAATATTGTAAAACGTTGAGAAGCCTAGCGCAGTGAACTCCTTTACAAATCGCTGTCATATACGGTCATGTATTGAGGGGGAAAAAAAATGCTTCCCTGGTAGAACGTTTTGAGTCTCTATGGCTATGACCTGAAAATAAACAAAAGCACAGACACGTTTAATGTATGTACAACTGTTTAAATATGAAAGAAAATGACACAAACCAATCTAAGATTGATTTCTGGCTTTGTTTACACTTGTTGGTATCCCAGCTAGGCTAGTTGTTGTGCCGAAGCCTTGTTTGAAACCATTAATCCAGACCAACAAACTGTGTTAGGCTGTTCATCCGCACTTTTAAAGGGGTCCTAACTTATTCCTTCACATGCTCTAGTTTAAAATAAGCCTCATTGTATTTGGTTACTTTAGAAGTAAACGTTAGGTGCGCAAACGTAAAACCCCAGTCTGAAATTACTGTACTTCACACAGTAGCAATGGCAATTTCTGCTCTCTGGGCAGCAGTCAGAGTGAAACATTCATTTGGTCTCGGTCCAAACTGCAGCCTCAGTGTCCCAAACTTTCATTCTCTCTGCCAGCGGTGACCCTGCACTCAGTAATGAAGAGAAAAGCAGTGCACAATTACAATCAATGGTGCCATTACACTCTTGAGGTCGAATCGCAATGCTCTGAAATGACAAACAGCAGCATGGATCCATCTAGAACTTATCGTTCTAAAGATCGGTGCCGACTGCTGAGAGTTAATAAATCTTTGGCTGAATGTGAATGTCCTGCTATGAGATGGATGCGAGAAACCTCATCCTCCCAAGTCTTTATTTCTCCTGAGTTGAGAGCGAATGTGACAGAAAGCAATAGAAAATGGCTTAGTTGTACCCTGTGCGTTGAAAAGACGAGATACACGAGAGTATCATTGCAGAACCTGATAGCGCAGACGTGAAATGGACATTTTCCTCAGCAGTATCAAAGTTTAAGATCCTTACTTACTAAAATGGCTTCTAGCTGTTTATTTATGACTGCAAACATGCTTATGATGGGACATAGACTATGTTACATATATATCTATATGATAAAAGTGTTTCCGAAATGACACGAGCGTTGTTAACTGAAGCTAAAGATACATTTGTGTAATTTTGGCGAAGTGCTGTGGGCCAAAAAGGGTCATTGTATATTGTCAACAGTGAAGTATGAAGCACAGCTCACACAAAAGTCACACCAAGCAGGTTTCTGTTGGTCAGCGTGGCAAAATCTGCAAGCTGAAATCAATCGCCCTCTCAAAAACAAAAAACACTGGATTTTGCCTGTGAAAATTCACCTAGAAACCGTAAATGTGATCGCATCTTAACACTGATCAAAGAGAGAACAGAAAACCAAATCTTCAAGTGGATGTAGCAAAAACACATCATTTGGGAACATTAAAGCTGGCATTCAGCTGAGAAGTGAGTACACAGTCTACCGTGTGAATGACACTTCTATTCTCTCTCTGAGTATGTGACTGTTTGAAGGCAAGCATGAGAATCTGGCTCTGAGAATGAGGGAGGTAGAGACTCTGCTTTGGTTGCGATCATCTAATCGACTCCCCAAAGTGTTTGCTCCTACAATCTGTTGCCCTTCTGCTGTCAGTCAGTCGTGGCACTAACCGAGCCCAACCAATTCAGACTCGCTGTCCCGCTCTCACTCTATGATGTCATCACTTCCACACGTGCGACCCGAGCATTGGATTTGAACCGGGAGCAGCCGCACCGCCCATGGGCTGCCCGTATCCCATCATGTTATTGGCACCATAGAAATTCATTCCTGCCATGTGTTGAGTCATCTGTGAAAGAGACAACAGAAATAGTTATTACAGGCAATTAACAGAAAACAACAATGACTCTGCCATTTGTTGATTTCATTTTGGTTTCCCTCATATTGTTACAAACCTGTGACTTAAATTTACTGTTAACTGACATATTGTTAACATTTACAAAAGAACAATAATGTTCAAAAGTTTGGGGTTGATTTTTTTTTTTTTTTTTATATAATTTTCTTATGCTCACCAAGGCAGCAATTATTGATATATTAAACATTACTACAATTTAAAATACTACTGCAGTTTTAAATAATTGAAAAAAAATGTAATAAAATAAAAAAAAAAACAGCATTTATTTGAAATAGGAAAAAAAGTACCACTGTACCAAATTGTGTCAAACGATTAATTGCATGCCAAAATAAAAGTTTTTGTTTACATAACATATGCGTGTGTGCTGTCTTCGTTATATATAAAGAAAGAAATATATTACACATAATTTCTCAAAGATTTATATGTACACACACACACACACACACACACACACACCATACAGTATGTTTTTAAATTATTTACGTTTATACATTTATATATTTATATTACATATAAATAGATGTTATATATACACTACATATTTTTCTTAAACATATTACATGCATGTGTTTGTATTATATATACACATGATACATATGCATACAAAGCAAATGCACATACATTATCCAAACCGTTTATTTTAGATGCAATTAATCATTTGATAGCACTATTATAAAAGTCTTTACTGTCACTTTTGATCAATTTGATGCATCCTTGCCAAATGATTGCTTTCAAAAATTAATACATGATAAATGAGTCTGCATACCAGTGAATTAGTAACAAACAAATGGAACTTTAGAAGACTTGCAATAAAATGTATGAGTCTTATGGATACTTTTATTATGCTTTTGTGGGGTTTTTTTAAAGCTTGAAAACCAAAATCTCCATTGACGATGAATACATGGAAAATAAAAATTACAATTTTACAAAATACTTTCTTTTGTGTTCCACAGAACAGTACACGACTGGAACAACACGAGTAAATGATGACAGAATTTCAATTTTGAAATCTTATAATGTCATGTGTTCTTGCAGTAACAAACTCAAAAATGGATTTGAGTTAAACATACCTAAAAATGTTTTGGGCTCTGATCAAAGCATAAAATAATTGCTGTTTGAAGTCAGCATGGTAATTGTGATTTCGGTGCTTGTTACCTGGCTGATGTTCCACTGCAGCTGTTGGGCCTGCTGTGCTCCATATGCCTGCTGAGGACCTGCTGCCATGCTTCCCATCATTCCGTTCTGCATTCCCATTACGCCTCCCTGCACCCCTGCCATATACGGAGGAGCAGCTGTCACTCCGGTGTGCGGCATGACACCTGCCTGTCCCAGTATGTTCATCTGTGGAGCCATCATAGACCCCATCATGCCCTGCTGGGCACCAAGGGCCTGGTATTGGCCGTATCCTGCAGCAGGGACATAGCCCATCTGGGTTGCTCCCATGTACATGCCAGCTAAAACAGAAACAGATAAACATGCATAAACAGTACAAAACATTTCAAATGTGCCTTCATCCTGAAGCTAATCTCACCATGAGCAGCCATGTTTGTTTGTGGTGCTGTACTGCCATACAGGGACAAGATTGAGTCCTTAGACATCTTTTTTCCACTGTCCTCACTTTTGGAGGGGGGATCCAGGAACAGGCTGAGGTTTTCGGGCATTGATGCTGCTACCCGTCCAGTGGGCATAGACCCTGAGCTAGGCTACATTGGGGAAAAACACTTAAACTACGTGGTTGCATTACATATGCATTAATCACTCAAAAGATGGATCCAAAAGACCGTGAGGATAAAGTGAAAATCTTTACCGTGCTCCTGGAGGAGTTTGAGTTGCTGACGGCTGCAGGCAGAGAGCTGAAGAGGTCGAGGGCGGGACTGAGTTCAGTGCTTGGTTTGCCATTGGACACGGCAGCTTGAGAAGCAGGGGCATCTGAGAAAGCAAGTTTCAATGTCAGGCATCTATATTGTGATTGTACTGATGTGTATGGTCTGTTTGTCCCCTTCTTACCTAGTCCTAGTAAGTCGTTCACTGACTGTGACTGCTTTGGACTGTTTTTGAATTGCTGTGACTCATCTTTTTTCTATAAAGACAAACAAACATTATGTGTTAATGATGAAAACACCAGTTTATTATTTAAATAAGTAAAGTTCAGTTAAGATGTCATTCTGAAGGTCAACTTGGAAAGGCTCCTTTAGAAATTTCTAAAGTGATTTTAAAATGAAATTGTTTTGTGATTTTGTTCAGTTTATGTACAGTGGGGGTATACGAAGAGTATTAAGACCCCTTAAATGTTTCACTCTTTGCTATATTGCAGTCATTTGCTAAAATCATTTAAGTAATTTTTTTTCCTCACAGCACACACATGAAATATCACATGGTCCTAAGTATTGTATAATTTTGGTGAAGTGCTGTGACACTTATGTATTTAACTCAGGTGCTGTCCATTTCTTCTGATCATACTTGAGATGATGGTTCTACACCTTCATTTGAGTGAACATTTCGTCCTAGAGCTGGCCTAGAAGCAGTGGGACAAATATGTAGTGATGGGAGAAAGTTGTAGAAAGTCAACCATCACTGCAGCCCTCCACCAGTCGTGGCCCGATGGAAGCCTCTCCTCAGTGCAAGACACGTGAAAGCCTGCAAGGAGTTTGCTAAAAAACACCAGAAGGAGATTCTCTGGTCTGATGAGACCAAGATAGAACTTTTTGGCCTTAATTCTAAGTGGTATGTGTGGAGAAAACCAGGC
>JAUMHI010000064.1:9340792-9408928 GCA_032359435.1 Enteromius unitaeniatus
TGGAGAGACCTAAAAATGGCTGTCCACCAACGTTTACCATCCAACCTGACAGAACTGCAAGGAGGAATGGCAGAGGACCCCCAAATCCAGGTGTGAAAAACTTGTTGCATCCTTCCCAAAAGACTCCTGGCTGCATTAGATCAAAAGTCTGCTTCTACTAAATACTGAGCAAAGGGTCTGAATACTTAGAACCATGTGATATTTCAGTTTTTCTTTTTTAATAAATTGGTCTTTAATAAAAATGTCAACATTTCTTAGTTTTTCTGTCAATATGGGGTGCTGTGTGTACATTAATGAGGAAAAAAAATAAACTTCAATTATATAACAAAGATAAGCTGCAATATAACAAAGAGTGAACAATTTAAGGGGGTCTGAATTCTTTCCATACCCACTGTATGAGAGCATGCACTATGCTTAGAACAAAACATGTTAAAGTCTCTTCAAATATCATTCACCACATTTACACTCAGAAAAACTGTTTTTCTAAAACCTAATAGGAATTCCAGAAGGAATGCATGGCTTAAATTTATTTCTACATTTTAATAATTTTAATTCATTTTAAATCAATATATTTGTATTAAAATTAAAATAATTAAATTCTAAACTAAATTAGAAAGATTAAAAAAGCACATTAAATCAACAGGTCATTTTTAAATTGCAATATTATTTATTATTCATATTATTTATTATGATAAATAAAACAAAAATAAAATATTTTCATAAATGCAGAAACCCACCAGCTTCATCTTTTCAAAAACAACAGGAGCCTCCTTCGTCACTGTCTCACTCTTTTCTTTCTGACAATGTAAAGAAAATTCATTTTATTCTTTAAAAAAATGTAAAAAAAAAAGAAAAAAGAAAAAAAGTACAAGATATTATAAAATTTCAATAATTTTTAATTCCAACATCTTAGGACTTACCCTGAAAGACAGGATGTCGATGCATTTATCCATATATTTCTTCTTATCATATTTGTCACGGATAAAAATCTCAGCAGCTCTGTAAGTCGTAACTTAAGGAAACCTTTAACATGAGGGGAGAATAAGCTTAAACATGCATGTACACACAGACTGTATATAAGTGCTAAAGGATACTGGTCTGTCTCCGGGCGCTGGAAGCACTCTGGTAAAAAGGCCTCGTATAGTCGCCGAGCTTTGGCATTCCCCATTTCCTGAACAGACTGAGCACAACACCAACACGTGTAAATCAATCAGCTATAAACATAAATGTGGCCCTTTCTACTGGAAACCTTGATTCATACAGTAAAGCTCACCTGTATCTGCTCATGAGTCCACTGGTCCAGGTTTACAGATTTAACTCGTGATATGTGCACACCGAGATTTCGATGGATTCCCGCACAGCGGATACAAATGAAGATTCCAAGATTCCAGGATGCCCATCTGGGACCTGATGGGCAAAGAAAAGTATTTAATATAGTTTTGTTTTTAATAATATAATATAGTTTTTAAATGATAGAAATAGCCTACTGTAATTAATACTGAAATATCACTTTAGCCAACAATTTAATTCAAAAGCATTTTATTACTTCTTTTAAAACTTCAATTTTATCAACAATCGATGCTTTAATTTATCCAAAAAGTTCTTTTGAATTGTGACAAATGTCACAAAGACGCAACCCTAACAATGTTTTTTGATGTGTTTTAAAATTTAACAACTGCTGCAATTAAAATTCAACTTCCTGTGAGAGCAGTGTGTGTTAATTTCAATTCTAATTCCATTCTGTGAATTGAAAGCCAGCCGGTTCTCAAAAATCTGAATTCCGCCCGTGCCTGGCTGAAGCAATTTAATGAGTCAGTGAAGGAGAGAATGGACAGAAAAACACAGACAGAAGGGAGCGAGAGATAGAGGGAGCCTGCTGAGGAGTGATATTTACATTCTCCTGCTTGGCATTAGAAGAGAAAATAAGAAGCTTCACGCACTGCAATGACTAATCCAGTTTGGGCAGGCATGTGGACACGCTGGCACAACGCTGATAACGCACAACCACCAGCCCCTGCAGCATCTGTAGTCCTTCCCACTGCTCTTAAATCACACGTGTATGAAGACACAGGAGCACAGTCATGATAAATCCCACACTACCTTCAACAAAGTCATATGACCATGCCTCAAGGTGCATATATACATGCTGCCATCACCATTTTCCTACTTCAAGCACATTATGTAACCGTACTCTCCTGAGATATGAGCGAGCTTCAAAGACAATGCCTAAGACGGTCTCTGAGCACAAGTATTGAGCTTTCCTGCTGACGCAATATTAGTTTCGGCCAATAGGTGGCAGCACCGCATTAAGTTTTTGTTCTGGCTGGTCTCCTGATGTGATGTCACAGAGGATTGTTGTGGCAACATTTCTGCTTAATTGCTAAGAGTTCTCTGGAACAGGCACACAGCATCCTGGGACGGTCATACCTGATGTGTACACAGTGCACCTGCTGTGCTTATATTCATCTGAGTGGATCTAATTTGACACAAAATAGACAGTTTGCCTCTAACCTTCAGTAAGCATCGACAAAGCACGCCCATGGCAGTCTGCTGAATGTCTCAAGCGCACAAATGCATAAAAAAAGCACTTTTAAAAATAAGCTGCAATCAGATCATGTTGTAACTGAATTAGCTACTGTAAGTTTGCTTTGCAAATCTCTCTCTCTTTTGATTGAGTAGGAAAGGAAACAATTTTAACGAGTCCACTTGTTCGGCAATTCTACGGAAAGATACTTTTAATAACTTTATTCATTAAATTGATCAAAAGTGAGAGCAAAAACTTTAACAGTTATTTTAATTGAATATTTGAAATTTCGACATTTAACATTTTTTTCTTTTAAACTTTCTATTTATTAAAAAAAATAAATAAATAAATGTACCATGATTTCCACACAAATGTTGAATAAAGATTTCTGAAAGACTGTGTGACACTGAAGATGTAGCATAGTAGCTTCCAAAATTTTTATTTTTCCTTCACAGGAATAAATTACATTAAAAAAAACATTAAAACAGAAAACAGTTTTATAAATTATATAAAAAATACATTATTTTATTATAAAAATCAGTTACACTTTATTTTAAGGTGTCCTGGTTATAGTGTAATTATACATTTAAGTACTGAGTAATATGTACTTACTATAATAGTAGGGTTACTTGCATGTAATTATGCATAATGAACTGTTATTATAATAGTAAGTAGATGAAATGTGTAGCAAGGACACATATAAAATCTAATATTTTTGAACTGTAAACAACTTAAAATATTGTTGAAATGCATTTATATTTTGTCTACTATTTGTCATCGTGATATAGGTTGGATGTAAGTGATTCAATAAAAAGAATCAACTCATGAGAGTCATTTATTCAGGAATTGGACAACATACTGTTCACGATATGGTTTTGATCCACTGAAAAGAACCTTACTTAAAGTAAACTAAAACTAAATATTCACAAACATAACTGCATATTTAATTTTTGTAAGTTATATATATATATATATATATATATATGAAAAATAGTGAGTACTGGCACAGCTGGAATTCTTGTTGAGCTATATAACTTACATACATACACAGATTCATTTATTTATCGCACTATTATTGTGCTATTTCAGATTCACTTGCCCCTAAACAGCACATAAAACAAATAAACCGTGGTTGGGTGCTTTAAATGTTGGTCACATGGTCTCTTCCTGTCTAAGTGGGTGGAAGTGGACCAGTCTGGAAATCAATGGAGAGGCTATAGGCGAGACCATCTAACCTAGTTTGTTTAAACAGTTTCTTTGCACCAAAAAAGCTTGGAAAGCCAAAATCCAATCATGAAATCTGAGCTCCGATATTTATTCTGAGATGTGTTGATTTGGCCCTTAATGGAGCACCAGGTCTTGGGTTTACGTCTGCAGTACGCTCACGGTCACGCTCACATCTGAGATTTGGCACAGGCTCTAATGTAAGATGGCCCTGTGCCAGAGGAAAGTGATATTCCCAACGGGATGCATGCTGCTTCGCTGCAGCTGTATAAAACACAATTTCCATGAGCTCCTGTGTGCTGTGGGCCTCTTTAGATTACCTATTCATCCTCCACCTACAAATATCCCTCCTCTCCCTCTCTCTCTCTCTCCTGCTGAACCCTGCATGGCTAAGGGGTAATCAGCTTGAGCGGTATTACTGAAGGACGTCAGCTCAAGCACAGGGGGAGAGAGAGAGTGTTTTCATGTGGGATGGAGGATGTAAGTGCAGCTGTAACAAACAGTCATGTGGAGTCAGGCAGGTTTCAGGGTGAAGCACAAAAGAGATACAGAACAGAACATAACGGAGTGATTCACAAATGCAGATCACACTTATTAGCCAGTTACAGAGAAGTCCCAGTAAGAGCCGGAGGAAGGACACGTGCCAAGCCACCTGTTTATTAGTGATACTTGCTAAGCCAAACATCACCATGCTTGTACTAACAGAGCCGGTGGGAAAATCATTCTGCAGTGTTAATTGTTACGATGCCTAAAATAGGCAGCTTATAGATGAGATGAGCATTTTCTTTCTGTGTGATTATGATTTGTGACCTGGTAGATGGCGAAACAAGGGCAAAGCATCCCATTGGCTCACACTAGAGGAGAGCTCGTGACTTCCTCAGATCAACCTAGCAGCAACAAATTAGTTTAGGGCTAAACATTAAGGATGGCCTGATGGTCCATGGACGAGTGGAAGAGAGTTGTGTACACATACAAGTGTTTTTTATTTTATTTATTCAGCCTACTTATTTATTTTTGGTAGGCACAGCAGAGATATGAATTTTTATTGAGCATGACAGTTCAATACCAGAATGCTGGATTTTGTGTTTATTAAAGACTGCTGCCCAGTAGCTGGCTAACACATACAAGATTTTATTCCCATATTCTTATCTTGAAATACAAAATTTTTTAGGGTGATCAATACATATCACAGTACAGTCATAAATAAATAGGCTATACAGGTACAGTTTATAAATAAATTTAAAAACAATTTGTGCTTGATTTATAAATGCATTAAACTATTAAAAAAAATATATAAAATATATTACAGAATGTATTTTTAAATAGTCTAATATATATATACACAATTATAAATTATATATATATATTTATATATTTATGGGATAAAACTTTTTTAGCATTTTTATTAATTTTACACATTTATTGATGTATATTAATTTATTTATTTTACGTTTTTAAAGTCTCCCATGCTCGCCAAGGCTGTTAAAAATATATTTGCTGCTTAAGAAATTTTATTATTATTACCATTATTCATTTTGAAAAGTTATGCAGATTTTTATGCAGAAAAAATTTATTACAATTGCATAAAGTATTATTTGAAAAACACAAAAGTTCAAAAGAACAAAAATTATTTAATTTTTTTATTTTTTTTGTAAAAATGTAATTGCCTTTTTTTTTCCAAACTTCTGAATGGTATTGCATTATTGTTAAATGTTGCTAAAATCATCTGTAGACAGATAAAAATCTGAGCTACTGGCAGAGAATTTCCTTGACACGCTCCAGGCAACTACAAGACAGAGCAAACACCTTCCCCTCCAGCTTGACTGAAGTCTTATTTTATAGTATCTGTGTGGAAATAAAGGGGAGCGAATGTGTTCCTCTGACAGGCAGACAGTCTCTATTCCACCAAAAGAGGGATGCAAGAAAAAGCACAGAAAAGGCACTTCTAAATGAAAACCACTCAGAAGAGAAGAACATGGACTTTGTGTAACAAACAAACATGGGGCCTCACACACAAACACACAGTGGACACACTCCCTTTAATACATAGAAACTAGACAAACCCGTTCAGCATGCATTAAGCCACGTGGATCAACACGTCAGACGCCTCAGAAAAAGAATCTGGGAAACTCTAAACGGATCTGTACTAAGAAAAGCATCATGGGGGAAATCACAGACCGGGTTGTGAACTAAAGACCCAGTTTCTCTGGGTTGAGGGATTCTTGGCATGCCAGGTTGCCCATTTTTCTGGGAACTACAGGGCTTCTCCTATCGCAAAATAACCAGAGCACGTGAACTGACTCGGGCACCCTTAGAGCAGATGGAGCTCTTGTTTTATTCAGGATGACAATTCATAAACACAGGCCTTGTTCTTAATTATGCAGACATGAACTCTGTCTGTGAGCGTCTGACTCTCATACTAATCTCCAAAGCTGACACGACACCTGGAGAACGGGACTGGTTGAAGCTCCGTTGATGTCTCTTATTAATGGAGGATGTCTGCAATGCCTAGCCATAAAGATACAACATTACCAACCCCAATCGTTAAACCAAGTATTAATTCCCACTGTCATTTTGTAAGTGTGCCAAAGCAGTACCCACTCAGGTCAGACACTAGAATGTGCAGACTACAGGCGCTATATAGAGTTCAGATTTCCAGACATTCTATTTAAATGAGAACTGCCAAAGGCAATGTGTTATCTTGTCAAATACAAGGCGAATGGGAACTGCAAAAATTACTGTCCAAAATAACATCCTGAAGTACTCTTTTAATATACCTAGCCTATAATTTCCTTTATTCGTTATATTTTTAGTGATATTGGAAATATCTGTAGTAAATAACAAAATAAAGTCTTTCTTGAACAGTAAACAAAATGTCAAGACGGGTCTTCTGAGTACAGTACATTATCGGGTCCCCTTTAACACTTAAAGGGTATTAACACTTTAGATCAGTTGCTCCTATTTCAGAGTTTATTTTGCACGTTCTGATCTGTAAACATTACTAAATACTTACTAAAGTGAGGAGCATCATGTGGCAATCATGTGAATAGCCTTTTTTTTTTAATTCATTCTTTAGTTGTGCATGAGCTACCAGAAATATCTACTGTGAAACAATGTTACAAAGGAATAGTGCTTCCAGCACATGATGCAGCCCTTACAGAATCAACATCTCAGATGTTTTTTCAATGAGCCTGGGTTGGAACAGAAGTACATTGGCTCCTCATTGAGGGACTGAGAGGGTCTCAAAGGGACAGCCATCGTGTCCACCAGCATCACATCTTCAATCCACTCCAGCCTCCGCGGCGATATCTCCATGACAACCGCAGAACAAGAGAATGCAAATGAGACTCATACCAAGGTGTCCTGGGAGAAAAGGTCACGAGTAAAACCACTTCCGTTCACTGATTTCCATTTGATTCAGCCGTTTAAACACAGACCGTCCCTCAAATATAATCAAACTGCCACTAAATAACGAAATAAAGGAACTGATAAGAGCACACACACAATGAGAAACGGGTAAGTGTAAATGACAAGAAATAGCCCTTTAATGGGAGACACACTCAGACTGCTGAAAGTGATCTTCAGCCAAAACAGGAAGAAACAGGTGCATAGTTACCGCCACACAAAGTTGCTAACATAAGATTAAAGGAAGCCAAAGGAAATCTACACTCTACTAGAACTCAGTTTCTGTAGATACCTAGAACACAATAAGGGCCTGTTTCTGCGCGCGCATACAATCATTTACCAATTTTTTTTAATAAATGTTGAAATTATTTCATTTATCCTTTATTGGCAGGTAAAGTTAATTTCGTGCCCTGCAGTCAAAACACATAGAAGGACAAAACCAACACAATACTCTGTCTATCACATGACACTCTTCAACAATAAAGAACACTCTTTCCTATTATTAGCAACTCTATGGAAACTGTGGGGCCTGAAAAGACAAACACAGCATTATTTCCACACATAAAACTCTTCAGCACAAGTTGCTAATTAGATATTTGAACCACCTGCCCTATTCAGATGTGTGAAGGAATAGTATCACTACAGCAAAGTGCTACACAGAGAAGCAGTAATGAGTTCAAAATGCACAAAATGTCAAAGTCAAACGGCGGTTAACCATTAAACACAATTTCCTCCACAGCTTAAACACAAAATACAGCTTGTTTGTTTTTTTCTGTGTGAACAAAGTCCACATTTGTATGTGAAAACGACTCGCCACGTGAATAATCTAAACTGTTAGCCTTGCTTGACCACTCCGACATTCAGTTGTAACTGAATTTTGCTGCTTGTAGGATCATTTCCTTTCCTTTTTTTTTTTTTTTTTTTCAAAGCCAGGAAATAGCTGTACTACACACGCTTCTCCCCATGTTACACAACCTATTGCTACATTCAAAGCAAGAAATGGAGCAATCAAATAGGACTGGAATATATGGTTGAGAGAGGACATGAGAAGTTTTGGGTGTCCTCTAACTCAGTGCAGGGCAGTACAAGACAGGGAGGGCTGGGAACAGATTACATCTGACCAATAGCAGCCGGCCTCTCAGAACAAGGAGAAGGGCAGAACTGTGTCCCTTAAGGACTGGAGGTCAAACAGGGAAGTCTGCCAGCATAAAGTGTTTGACAAGCAGAATCACAGAAGCAGCATAGTTTGGCCAGCGCAACTATGTATGTGTGTACTGCAATGAATGTTGTGCAACACAAGTTAATGTGAAATTTAACTGCAATATCTTCAGCGCAATCTCAAACTGAAAACTAAACTCTTTATCTCATGGCCAATACAATACAACAATAAATAAGAAAAATATACAAGCAAATACATAAATAAATTGTGTCTATAAGCACTGAGAACTGACCAAAAATAATAATAATAATAATTATATATATATATATATATATATATATATGAAAAAAGTTGTGCTGATGCAATAATTAGTTTCAAAAAATAGCTGTATTGCTCAAGGCCTATTACTTCCACTTGTGTTTTCTATTGCTTAAAATTTACAAAGTGGGGGAATAAATTATAGATCTGCACTGATGCATGCTAAAAACAAAAAAAAATCTCTTAGTATGCACATAATTTAATAAAGGATAATAACTGTATTATCATCTAATGACATTTTTGCACCTGCAACACACCTGCAGAAGTATTAGCCCATTTGTGTGCGCAGATAAATCCCACTGGACAAATGGCGATTCATTAACGTGACTCGATTCTTTCGAACGATTCTTTTCAAAGAATCGGTATAAAAACGATTCAGGTAATTATTTTAATGTTTGGACTTTTGCAGGTCACCACGTGGGCCTTATTATGCTAGAAAACATTTTGAAATGGCCATCCAGACATATTCCTGTTTTGTTATGTTATTTTAAATAAAAGGTGTTTATTATTTTATACCAGTTCAGCGCAGCCAACCGGCTTAAAAAGTATTTTTAGACAGTAAAAATAATTTAAACAATATTGCAATTTCTAGGAAGGGCAAGAAAAGTTTAGTAAAATGTTTTTATTTAAAAACAAGCTCACACGCTTGTTGATAAAAACAATCAAGTCACACAGTTCACTGTCAATTTCTCAACATTTCTCATTTCGAGTCGGATAAGTCCGAAAGAGACAATTCTTTCCTCGTCATTCGGGGTTGTGTTTCATTAAGTCTAAAGCAGAAACCACTGGCACTGCTGTTTCTACAATAAACCGGCTTACAAGCATTTTTTTCAAGCGTCCAACGTAGTCCGGTTCAACCGACTCACTAAAAAGATCCGATTCAAAAAGAACGATTTGTTCACGAATCGGACATCATCACGCCGACCAAACTGATGTAAAACACAGGCCCTAACTCAAACCTCTCGTGCACAAACAATGAACATAAACTCAATTTCAATGTACAGATAATGTGTGGAAATATCAATTTTACCTTTGGCGTGACAATCAGCGCAAAACTTGTTTTCCTCTAACCCGAGAAGAGACGTGAGAACAGCCTGATAGCGGTCAATGTCTTTGAATGATTTCCCCGTCATCTTCAGAAATCAGTATCTCACTGAAATAACCTTAGCTGCTGTGTAGAAAATAGTCCAACGCCGTCGAGATGTTTATCCGTTAATGAAACGCTGACGGGCTGCTGCTGCTGCAGATGAACAGAAAAACACACGAGTGTACTGCTGGCTTCCGCTAATCTTACCAGGAAGAGGAAAAGGCTTCGAACCGTTGCTCGTATACAAACAACACCATATCCCTCGCTGCACATTCGCTGGTCCTTGACACCCAACTTTCCACCCGCAGTCTCAAAGACACATATCGAGCACACTTGAGTGACGTTATTACTCTCGCTTAGTCACTCCACTGTCTGTTGTGCCCGCTTCCGGTCGGCAAACACGTGCTTTTTAAAACATTTAGTGTCTAAAAGCTCGCACAACTAAATCCAGCATCTGACAGACAATCGCGGTCGTGATGTTCGCTGTTCAATGATGTGAATTACATCCTCTTTGTGTCATTTCTAGAATTACGGGAAATTGCGCCACCCTGCGGGGGGACACGGCACTGCGGACATCCCTGGAACATTCATTCATGTTCATGCTGTCACGCAGTCAAGATGTTTTGAATATATTTTTTAAATAGCTAACTAAAGGTTTTGAGTCAGGAGTGAAATCATCCAAAGATTTTGTTTATTGTGGTAAAATTGATTAATTACAAAGACGATTGTGTTCAATTTTTACATTCCGTTCAAAAACTACAGCTAAGATTTAGTAAAACATTTTTGTTTATTTTAAATAAAACTTATATAGAACTTGTACAACTTATATAGAACTTATATCAAACATATTTAAATAAAATAATGATAGAAATATCAAATTTAATAAGATTCGAATAATTTAAAATGCCAAATGCTGTGTTCGTATATAAGTGATGCACAAGATCTTGCCTATAATGTTTACAACAAAGTTGCAAAATGACGTTGAGTTAAACATTTTCTTGTCATTAGACTTTGCGGACCTCTAGTAGTGGGGAACTGACTTCACACATCCTCCCTTGAGTTCAGCTGGTTAAATGTCGTATGCAAAAATGCCTAGGAAAAGTTGCTTGCGTTGTGCATTTTGTGGCTGTCTAAACTTCCTAATGCAGATCTGAGTATCTGTTTGTATAGCCTCAAAAACAAACATTCCAGCGTCCAGAAGCTCCAAAGACCGTACACTAAGTCAACGACTGGATGTCCAGCGTACATGTTCAACCATCAATTGAGGTATTCAGTAATGGGGCCGTGAGAAACATGCAAATGCAGCTGTGTCCAGTCAGCTTTCAAGAGCTCTGCTGGATACATGGACAATCATCAGAAGTCTCCGCCTCCTGTGTGTGTGATGACTTCTCAGGTCCGTCCGGTCCTCAGTGTGTTGGGTTCTCTGAGCTCCCTGAGTTCTCAGGGGCTGGCTGTAGGGCTGGGTTACACCTCTCTCATTCCTCCCCTCGGGTCCCTGCCACTGTATTTTTCTTCCCTGTCCTGAGCAGCGTGCACACTCACATACGCACACCTTTCTTTTCCCTGGATCCACCATCCTGGGCTGAGAAGCCAGGAGAGAGGGTGGCAAAGTTTGGAGGAACCTGCTGGGACGACTGGATTTTGAATAGCGATTCTTCACCATGGATAGATTCTTCATCATCTTCAGAAGTCTGGTTTTGTTGCAGGTGCTCTGCTTGGCCTTGTCGCAAGTGGTGAGTGTGGCTGCGGTTATCTACTTTTTCTTGGTGCTGGATGATCTTAAGAACGAGATTGTTCATCTTGGAGAACGTTTTGTGGATTGAGATGCGATTCACTGTGAACTGGACCGGATTGTCAACCGATAAAGTTCATTTTGACGAAATCCATGTAATTAGTTAATTAGCTTAATAGATCACCTGTATATTGGAGAATTCTTATCCTAAAGGGTGCAAGACTTTTGAGTTTTTCATCTTCGGAAAGTTTACTAAAAAGTGGACTGAATGGATTTCTTCAACATGCAGCTGCAAGAGGCCTGGTATTTAGCAATAGTCTATCTTCGGTCAGTGTTATCTTTTGATTCGGAAAGCTTAAACAATTCAGTTCAGTAAATGAAATGAATAAATGGAAAGCTGCTGAATAAAATATGAAGCTGAAAGTGAACATGAGACAGATAAACAGAGAGAGGAGTAGGTAGAAACGCAGAGACTACAAAGAGGCCATTGAAAACGCCAGAAGCTGCTATTCAAACAGACAGAACCTGAAACTGTTCTCAGCAGACTAACACACACTTGTCAGATTTAGAAGGACCACCTCAGCCCAATGCTTGCATGCAGCTCATACACATAAAATGCAATGAACTAAATAAATGTGCATTCATTCTGAGTGGACCTTCTTATCAAGTAATGCATTGAAACACAGATGTATCTTTGATGCTGAATGGGGGAGGGTCTGTGCAAACATTCCCAGCCTCTCTTTTCCCACCCCGGACGCCCTGATTGCACAGCCTCTGCTTTTAATTAATTTATTTTTTTTATCATAAACCCTGTTCTGTCTATTAAACTTAAGCATTTAAACATTTCTGAAGCAGTTCTATTATTGCATAAATGTCTTTTTGAGTAATTGAAATAAAGCTGAAATAAAAGAAAATACTATCATAGTATTATAAATACTGGTAATACTAGTCTGAGCTCACATGAATATGCATTAATAATATGACAATATGAATGAATTCTTAACATAACATTTGAGAATGAATTGCATATACGGCTGGTTTTGTGGAAGGTAAATATAGAATGCGGTTTAGAAGAATCTGCCAGTGCATATCAGAGTTTAGTAAGGATTAAACTGAAACTGTATAAATGTGTTTACTTTTAGACCGGCCCACCTGGACCGCAGGGCCCCCCTGGTCTCCCTGGCCCCGCTGGAACTCCCGGTGCCGACGGCATTGATGTGAGTACTGGAGCCGCCTGACTGCACCACAGGTCGAGCTGGTACAAAGACAGACATTGTGCACCTTGTTTCATGAGCTCTGTAGTCATCTTCACTAGCAAAATCTTGCCAACAGAGGGCGCAAGAAATGAAAATAGTCACACAAAAAGGTTCTGTTGGAGGTTGCCTCTTTCCCATACTGGGAGAGAGTGCTGCTAGATGTTGGTTATTTGATACAGTTGTGGCACAGGCTGGATTCAGTATAAAGGCACTCCGCAGGATAAACAGACCTGACTGATCCATTGCAAAGCAAAAACAGAAACAAGATCCTCCACGTTCCTCCATTATAATTATTTCAGGATATTTAGATTTTATAGTCAGAAATAGTGCTGCATTCATTCATGAAAGCACATTCTTAAAGTGATTATTGTATATAGAATTCTGACACAAACTCAAAATACTCTAAATGTGATCTTACAAAGAGGTCAGTATGGAGACGAGAAGTTTCAGTTTTAACGTTTCATTTTTACTTATTCCTTTGACATTTTATTACCATATAGACCTACATTAACATGCTACATTTCTCAGGGGCCATGAGAATTTCGTGACATACTATAGGCTACTGTACTTTAATGTATTAAATATATTTTGTCAATCAATCAACAGAAGGGTTATTTTATTTTATTTGATCTAATTCTGCCATTGTCTGCTCTCTATCAGTTCTCATTGCTCGTTTTTTCTCTGATTTACAGGGTGAAAAGGGTCCTCCTGGACCTCTTGGACCAGTAGTGAGTTGTAACCACAGCTAATATTTATGTATTTACACCTACCTAAAACTCATACTCAAGTAACTGAGAGTATTTTTCATGTGTGAACACTTTTACAGGGTCAAAAGGGAGAGTCAGGTGAGCCTGGTCCTGATGGATCTCCAGGTGAAGATGGCATTGATGTAAGTTATTCTTACAACTAATGAATTACATTTATGGACGTTCACTTGGTTATATATCAGTTAAAAAAACAAAAACACTATTTCTTACTGAGTTTGTCATTTGGAGATGATTAATAATGTACTTTTCAGCTCCCAGTTGTCATTTGATTCAAAACAAAGCAAATCTGCAGCTAAATCTCATTTTAAATAATTGCATTTGTTTTATAATGAGCAATGACATTTACAATCATGTTCTGGTAAAGGTTATTCACACCTACACTCTAAAGTGCTGGCATGAGATTGAGAAAGGAGATGTTAGTCCTAGACTTTCTCAGTCACATGCTAGGAAGCAAACATTCCTAATTGGATTTTCTAGTTAATCTGCTCTGGAATGCCAATCCGTTTTTTCCTCCCGCTAGATTGTGAATCTGAGGAACTTATGTATTTCTAAGATGTTTTGGTATTGCATGAGAATATGCACATTGATTTCAAATATTACTGCAAATGTTCTGCTTATAAATGACCTGCTTTACTCTTCACATCACCTTAGACGTGTTAACATGACCCAGTGAATAATTCCATATAAATAATTACTGAGTATTATTCAAAAGGCTTGTTTTTCTCTGTCTCCAGGGTTTGATCGGGGCTAAGGGTGAGAGGGGCCCTCGTGGTAGTCCTGGACCAAAGGTCAGGAAATAATATTTTCTTTTCGTTATGAATGCAGATTGAACAGTGTATATTAATGCAGATCATCATTTTGCCAACAAACATACATAACATATCATTGAATGTTTCATAAATTATAATAGAGTACAACAACTAAAAACAATATTATGAATAACATGAATATCATGCCTGCATATTGAGAATATTATAAATAACATCCAATCTTTTCAGTCATTGCTATTCTAAACGTGTGTGTAGAATGGAACACGTCTAATTTGGCATGATGTTTTATTGATTTTCACAGGGTCAGCCAGGGCCCGGTGGACCAGCGGGGCGACTTGTAAGTATAAAAAATTATGCATTTGTTGAATAAAAAATAATGGTGTAAGACCACCACTTAAAGTTAGTCCTGCTGTTCAACAGGTGAAGATGTAGTACAAAAATAGTCAAACTCACATTTCTTTGAGTATATTCCAGCATTAATGGACTACATTTAAGATCTGTGGCTAATATTTCTTTTTAACTTTTTACCTTCAGGGACCTGGACTAGCTGGACTTCCTGTAAGTGACCCAGTTTATAATCTATTTTACTTCCTTATTTTGCTTCCTTTGCCTCTCCCAGCTATTTTGCTTCTTTTATTTAGTGCCCAAGCACTAATAGGTGGTTATATACAACCAAACTGATTTGTTTTTCTCATTTTTTCGCTCCAATAATTGATACACTTTATCTGTTTGCTTGAAAACATTTTGCACATACTAAAGGCTTTTGCGGAGCAAGCCTTACAAAACCTCTTGAATCCTTATGGGATCGTAGCCCACTGAGGTTTTGTCTGTTCTTACAGCAGAGACAACGAACTACCCTTATTAGTGTATTAGATTTATAAATTGTATCTCATTTCACTGTTCATTATCTCATTACAGGGAGCAGCAGGCCCCATTGGGCTTCCTGGACAAATTGGGCCTACTGGGCAAAAGGTAGTCTTTCATGGTTAAGAAAGCTGTTCATATTTAACCTTTGTTATCAGCTAAGACTGTAGTTTGAATATTTTTAATTATAAAAATGGTTAAATTTTAGTCAGCAAACCAATTTAACTGATGCCTACTTGCACTCAAATCTCTCATCCCACAGGGGGACATGGGAAGTCCCGGAGCTCCAGGTTTACCCGGAATTCCAGGAAAGCCAGTAAGTCACAGAATGTTTCATTTACTTCACTTGGAAATGTAGTCTTCTCAAGTCAAACCGCGAAATCCAATTCTCTGTATAAAGCTGTAGGACTGATAATAAATCAGCGTCAGAACAGTGTAAAATGACATCTCATCTCATAACTACTGCAATTCTGGGAGTGCATTTTATTACATTTTCTGCTTTATTTCATTTCATTTGAAGTCGTCCATTTGGGATCTGCTTCAGAACAGTATTACTTCATAATAAACTCACCAAACATAGCTTTTTCTTCCCAGCCATATGCATTTATATCATCATTCTCAGTTTTCCTTATCTAATTTTTTGTGTCATTTTCAGGGTCCGCCAGGAAAGTTTTTGGGTGTAGAGGAAGGCAGTGCTGACTTTCAGGTAAGGTGATGTCTGAATGATAGTCCTACTGCCATACCATGATGTGATTTCCAAAGTATATTTTTGTAAATAAATACATAAATGGAAAAAAACAAAACAATTAATCATCTGCCATTGATATAATGAAACCACAACAATGTACAAATTTGTAAGGCCTAATTAATGAAACTATTGATTTATATTCTTTGCTTGATTTTTTTGTACACAATATATTATAGGTTTTAATTAAGTTTGATTTTAAAAGAAGAATGTTGTTGGGAATATGGCTGTAAAGTTTATTCATTTAATTTTCTGTCAATTTACAGTGAATAATTTGGGCAAGGTACTTACAAACAATTTTGTGATCATGTAGTTATTAAAAAAAAAAAATATATAATTCAAAAAAGTTCAGTCCTCATCACCTCCAAATCCTTCTTCTTGACTTTCTTTGCATATTCGTCCTCTCAAACAACCCTTCTTTGTATTGGTTTCTTTTAGAGTTTGTCCCGTTAGACCTTACACACCCCTTATTGATCTCAGTGTTCATAGATTTTCCTAATGAGCTTCATTAAATGGGTGCCATCAAAGGCTTTTGTCCATTAGCACCTTTTTGGATCCCGAAGCCGAGCCGGCCTCAGGGCTGTGATCTGCAGCCAGTCTGCCAGGAGTCTGGGAGATCACGTGGCAGACTGCTTGACTGCTTCTCCTCTGGCCTGTAGCGCCCAGCTGGAGCCCTGTTCTGTCCGGATCAATCCTTATCATCCATTTACTGTAATTAAAGGGCTGGTGGTCTGAGATCTAGTAAAAGAAAGTGTCCAAGGACATTTTCACTCAGCTAAACAGACCTGACAGTGATTATTTAGCTTGTGTGATCTGGAATGTTGCACTTTTTTTAATCCGATGTTGCTGATGTGTGTTCTAGTGTCCAACCAACTGTCCACCTGGACCGAAAGGTCCTCAGGGCCTACAGGGAGTGAAGGTCAGTAAGTTAAATTGAGTCACAGTGAATTACTGTGAATCAAGCCTTTCACAGGCATGCAACCGCTTACCTCATGACTGCATGTCCTTCCATTATGACTACACACAAGTGCTTTGCATCATAGTTGTTACTACACCTGTGTATGAGATGATGTATTGACAAATCACTCACTGAACATGAAATTATTTTCTTCACAGGGACATAAAGGTCGCGCTGGTGTATTGGGAGATCCAGGAAGCATTGGAAAACTGGTATGTTTTAAAGAAATTGTTCATTGTTGGCTATTATTAGCCAGTATATTTACTTATTGTAAATATGTATCCTGTTATTATTATTTGTATTTATTGAGAATGAGAACAATCATAAAAATGTTAATTTGAGCATCCTATTGTAATTTTGTTAGCATGGTCATATACTAAACATTGCTTGTTCTATTCAAGTAATATCCTTGTACGGAAAACCAAATGGTGTGTAACCACACTGTGTAACCACAGAGGGGCACATGTGAGCACCTTTCCAAATGATAAAATGACATGAAACTTTAACCTTTATTAATGGCATATCATCGTGTGTGACATGCAGAGAACAAAAATACTGATTGGTTGCTAAGGTTAAATAAGCGGAGTTTACTATTAAGCATCCAGATCATGCTTTGCGGTGCCCCAGCATCTCTCCGCAATCGCAGTGTCCGTCAGCGGAGCAGGATTATGAGTTAACGAAGCCCCTCAAGGCATATAACTGCCTCTAATCTGAGTGGGAGTCACAGACAGAACACATTGACCCAGATGAAAGGAAAAAGGGGGCCGACAGGTACTGAGAAGCTAGTCCGATGTGAATTAATCAGACTTAATGAGCCCCACAAGGACATTAGAATGGACTACAGGGACAGAGCGGATTTACCCATAATGCAGAGCATGACTGTTTAAGATTAAGTCTTTGGGAAGTGCTGATTTTAAGATTGACTGTCAAATGTCTGAAGCGCATAACCAAAATTGTCATATACATTAAAATGAAAAGATTATCAAAATGACAAACCACATAATATCCCAACTATTTTTGTCACCTAAGTATCTGTTTCATCCTTGTATTCTTTTCTTTAGGGTGTAAAGGGTGAATTCGGCATCTCCGGTGAACAAGGAATACCAGGCCCTCCAGTAATGTATTTATTTCTGTTTTGGTTTGACTTATTGAATACTTATGACTTACTTATGAATATTTAGTCATTTAAGCCCCTGTTGCTGTTACATCATGGCAAGTAATTGTAGCAGTACCTTTTATGAAGGTCCTAGAGGAGATCACCTGTGGAGTAAAATATCTGCTTCTCCCTATTACAATAAATTTAGGGTCCACAGGGTCTGAGAGGGTATCCAGGAATGGTGGGGCCCAAAGGCGAGTCGGTGAGTTGTAGTTCCCGAAATATTAGTTGTTATCTCCTTATGGATATCTTATGATTTTAATTTAGTCAGGAGAAATATGCAAATGGGTAAGGAGCAGGTGACAGCATCAGTTTTGCTGCTGTTAACTGAAACAAAAAATATGTTGTTGTTTGTTTAATAAGCTGTAATAAAATAAAATATAAATGGTAAATGGATTACTAACAGCAAACAATTAAAATAAAATAAAATAAATAAACAAAAATAAATTAATTAAAAACTGAAATGCACTGCATTACATAGTAGTAAATAAAATAAAATAAAAACAGAAACATTAAATATCACAAAATTACTAACACTTAAAATTAAACAGAAACGGTAAATTATAAAAACAGATAATTGCATAATTTCAAAGTAAAAAAATAATCTCAATCTGTTTCAGGGTTGACTATAAATATTACACGTTTAGCATATCTATAACTGAGACTAGGCGGTTTTGGTTTATTAAATCTGTGGCTAATTTTATTATGCAGTCTTTGTGTATGAGATGAGACAACAATTTTGCCAGGCGGTTTTAAATATAAGTGCATATAGCTTATTTTAGCTTCCTCCACAGAATTGTGCGTACGGGTTGATTTGCATGCGTTTTATTATATTCGGAAAAAACCCAGTGGAATGCAAACAAACATTGGACAACTTCAGTTGCATTTGTAGGACAGCAAATCTCCCCTGACTGAATTTTTATAACTTTGTTTTACAATCTGTAAAGCTTAAAAGTGATTCACAACCTCTGTGACAGGGACCACGTGGTTATAAAGGAATTTTAGGACCAATCGGCATCCCTGGACGCCCTGTAAGTCGGCAAGTCTCATTTGAATACATTTCACTTTCATAACAGACAAAAAATACATTAAAAAACTATAATCTTACTGTGCATTGCAGGGTGAAGAGGGACCCCAAGGACCACCTGGAGAGCCTGGTGATAAAGGCGACATGGTAAGTATTATTAGTGTCATTCACATCAGTTCATCCCATCATTTATTTGTCTTTCTACATGTTAATTTATTCTATTTTTGCTGTTTTAATTGTAGGGAGAACGTGGAGTACGAGGGCCTCAGGGAGTGGTCGGAAAGAAGGGAGAGAATGTAAGTAAAAAGCTAGCTAATTTAAATGCAATTTAAAATACGTCTCCTAAATTTATGTTTGTAATCTTGTGATTAATGTTCATTGTCAGGGTCTTCCAGGAATTGATGGAAAAGATGGTACTCCTGGTATCCCAGGAATAAAGGTATGGATGGCTCTTTCTAGCTCTTAAATCAATTCCCACAGCAGGATAATTATTCAAGAAGACACATGACATATGTAAAGTATAATCCACATTTAGACAGAATGAGCAAGTCTTCTTTCATCCTGATGGGCTTTATTTTATCAATGTCAATGACTGGTTAACTGTTCAGGATCCTGTTATTATAAACCCCCGCAAATTATTATTATTTTTAAATAGTCAAATGATTACTTGTGATATACGCAGTACTGTGTATATTTATTATATATATATATATATATATAATACACACACAAATGTATATATTTAAGAAAAATATATGTTTATATATTAAATATAGTTATATACTATAACATTTTATATTAATAAAAATATATACACATAAACATTTTTTAAATATTTTCAACATATATTCTGTATGTGCAGCCCATATGTTAATACTACTGTATGCATACTAATAAGCGACTAGTTAATAGTGAGAATCGTTTCCCTATACTGAGGTGTTACCATATATATATATATATATAATTTATAAATACTGCACGGTACTTTTTTTAGGGCGCTACAGGACAAAATGGAAGACCTGGAGCCCCTGGTCATCAGGGAGATGCTGTAAGTACAATTTCATACTTCATTATCCTTTCTACTGTATATCATAGACAAAGTAACTGTCAGCAGTAGATATGCAAGGAACCCTTTCCCATCTCCCTCGTATCTGTCCATTGTGTTACCTTTGTTAAATGAGGGTGATTAAAGATAAAAAAGTAAAAGTTTAGAGTATTTTCTGCTTACAGTCCCAGTGTGACATTCTTGCCCTGACTATTTTGGAGCCTAAACCACCTTGAAATTGCTCCTGCTATTAACTATTCATCATCATCAAACATGACTCTCCTGGTGACTTGGGGTAATGGAGCATGCTGGTTATGATACAAAACATCACAACGTACCTGCGCAAGCCATAATACAGGCACCCTCACTAACAGGATGAGTTATTGCAGCCTTGTTCTGATATCAGCACAGAGGACAGACATGGAAGAGGTCTGCAGGGGTCACTAATTTCATTCTTCATGCAATTCTTCATATTTTTTAGGGTTTGCCTGGTATGCCTGGAGCCAAGGGTGAGATTGGAGTTAAGGTGAGATCATGCGGTTATTTCATGAATGTCTACATGGTTTTTGTGGAACCGTCGTTTTTGATACCATACTATCAGTTAGTGCTTCATTCTGTACTGTCAACAATTTGTTTGTTTATTGTTGTTTGAGTTTAGGGTGAGACCGGACCCCGAGGCCTGATGGGAATGCAAGGTTCTCCAGGACCTCAAGTAAGTCACATCATTCAAGGTAAGTTTTACGCATAATACAAAACCTTTTCGGGTTTTTATGTTTCCTATTCTTTCAGGGAGAGCCTGGTCCTCCAGGTGAAGCTGGCATGGAGGGAGTCCCAGGACCAAAGGTCAGTGGCCATCCTCATTGATAAATCATTCTATTAACACTGAAGGAAACACTCTTTTCTTAAATTTTCACTTTGTGTCCAATAGGGTGACAGAGGCGAAAGAGGACCAGTAGGGCCTCCTGGTATTGTTGGTTTGCCTGTAAGTTCTTTATTATTTTTCATTTACATTTAATTATATCAAATTGTTGTTTCTGCTGTAATCAGGTTTTGCCAGGGTCAAAGAAATCCAGGAAATATTGGGTAATTGCTAAAAAAAAATCATAGAAAATGTTTACAAAAATATACAAAAACACTTAAAGTCTATAAAATGTTTTTATGAAAATAATAATAATAATAAAAGATATTTGGTAACACTGGAAGTCTATATATATATATTTTATTTGCAAATTATATCTTAAAGTGTATAATGCTTTATAATGTTAATGCATTACTTATGCCTTGTAATGTAATCCCATGAATAATTGGCAGTGCAGTTATAATAAATTATAATGCTTATCTACAAATGATTGCACCTTTAGAAAGAATAATGCACAAATAAATAAAGTATTTCATATTTAACAAGGAATCTGCAAATGTTATAAATGCATTTTAACCTTGGTTATAATGATTTCTGAAAATAAATAATGCTATGCAACATAAATTATGAATATCTTTATGATGCATTGCATACACACACAAAAGTATGTCAATTTCAAACCTTTTTACTTGTTTCTCTGTTATTCCTGCAGGGGGGTAAGGGAGAGAGGGGACCTATGGGCATCCCAGGTGCTCAGGGTCTAACTGGAACTAAGGGTGACAAGGTTTGTGACCATATAAACAGTGATTAACGGTCAATGAACGGTCTTCCTGTTTAATCTGATGAGGTTTGACCACATGGTGGCAGTCTTGACTCGTCATTTGACTTTTTTCACTAGAGGACATCTATGCACTTAGATAATTCATGTCCATGTTTCCAAATAATACCCCTCATTTCAGTATGAAATATCCTCTTATGGACACTTTAATGTTTGTTGTCCTTTAATCTACAATATCCTTGCCGTTTAATACATTGAATATTGGCAGTAAAAGCCAGTTGATTTAATGTGCTCAGAGAGTTTACGGTAAAATAAGATATTACCAACAATAAATTCCATGCGCCTCACCCATTAAGGCTGACACTGAGAGATATCTGATGTACAATTGCATCTCCTTACAGGGATTCCAAGGCAAAGTGGGATCAAAGGGAGACGTTGTGAGTATACCCTCAGATAAATACATACACGTATTTAAGGAGTGAAATAGAAACCATACATCACAGTGCACATCATAAAAGATAACGACTGAAGGTGACATTGATGGATCTCACCTGCTTCTTTCATAGGGTGATCCTGGAGTAGAGGGATTGGCTGGCGAGAAAGGAGAGAAGGTAAATAAGTCTGTAGTCGGATACATTTATTTAATATATTGGTTCCAGAGGATTCTGTTCATCTTAAAATTGCGTCTCTCCATCTTACAGGGACAGTCTGGGGAGCCTGGACCTAAGGGACAGGTAAGGACAGCGTGAAGAACACCGATAATGCTGGGTGAAATACATAATTTAGTTAGATCCAGCTTTTGTTGTTTGTTTTACAATGGTGAAGGACATGACAAAGGTGAACTATGTCAGCTTTTTTTATTGTAATACTTTATGCTGTGTCAGTTTTATGAGCACATTTAAACAAGCCCTCTGACGTGATAACTTTTGCCCTCAACAGTGAGACTAGGACAGGGCCACTTTTTTGTCATACAAATGGAAGTACATGAACGGTGAACATGGCATGTACACAGCACTGTTATTGTTAACTAAAATTGAATTTCATTAATTTAATAAAAATAAATAAAAATAAAATTTAATAAAGTAATTTATGTTAACTGAAAAAAATACTGAAAACTAAATATGAATAGCATATAAAAGCTTAAACTAACAGAAAAAAAGGAATTTAAATAAAATAAGAAATAAAATTGGTTGGCTAACTGAAATGCAATAAAAAAAACTTAAAATGTATCAATGTCTAAATAGAAATTTGAATCTAATAGAAATGTCAAAAGCACATAAAAATAACAAATACATACTGTAAACTAAAAACTAAAGCTAAAAAAAAAATCCCAGTTTCTTTATTTCCTTAATTGACTGCCTCCTCTATCAACAGCAAGGTGTGACCGGTGATCAAGGACACAATGGTCCTACCGGAGATCCTGGTAAACCAGGAGACCAGGGTCCAGCAGGCTTACCTGGTCCACGTGGTCTGCATGGAGAAAGAGGAGTTCCAGGGATGCCAGGAATACAAGGACCATCTGTGAGTGTTGAAAAGCATCAACAATCCCCAATAATCATTTCCATCACATTCATCACAATTCTCAAGCTACATTCCCCAACAAACAAAGCCAAAGTGTTGCACAAGCCAGACAGGTTGCAGTAGCATGCAGTGCTCAGCACAATAAAAAATAAAAAATAAAAAAAACACTTGCAAAAAATAGTAAGAACTCTTAGCGGTGAGGAAGATTGATGCTTTCAGATACTTTCTCTTTCACACTTTTAAAGGCATAGTTCACCTGAAAATGAAATCCATCATGCTGTCCCAAATCCAAATGGAGATGCTTAGCTTCCCGACGTGGGGCCTGTTCCATAAAACAAGTTTACCAAATAAGCCAGGCTTTTGGCAGATAGCCTGACTTATTTTAAAACAAATTAACTGGCAATGAGTCAGACTAACTGAAATGAACCTGGCTTATTTGGTAAACTTGTTTTATGGAACGGGCCCCTGCTCTTTTCCAAATAATCAACAGCTGTGGTCACTATTCACTTTCCTTATGTCTCTATAAATTGACCTTAATAACTGATTTTGTGGTTCAAGGTCACATATTGAAAAGCGCTTGGCCATTTTTCTAAATAACTTGTTTTGTGTTCCACACAAGGAATGTTTGATTCTTAGGATTATTTATTTTCAGGGTCGTGATGCTACAGATCAACACATTATTGACGTGGTCCTGAAGATGCTTCAAGGTAAGTAACAATCATTGCTCCTTCTGTAAACGGCTGCGATCCAAATTGGCTGCAATGTGTGTCAGGAAGAGGCCACCTGTAATCTATTGAGCTGAATCTACACAGCACTTTTCATCCAATGAAATGTATTAACACTCCTCAGGGACAGCTTTCCTGCCAAACACTGCGGACTGTGTAGTCTGCAGCTATTTATCTGCTGTTCAAAACTGACTTGCACACGGTTCTGTTTTCTCTGAGATTGTCGGTCTCTGCTCTCTGGCCTTCTACTTTGCAAGAGAGAGATGACCTGAACTGGCCTGTGATAACCTCCGTTGGCTCCCACCATTACACAATGTAATCCCTCAGCTTTTCAGCCTGAGATTGCAAACATACCATCACTTACACATGCCCACACACTCGCCAGAACCGAGGGGAAGCATTCCTCTTTCGTTCCCCATTGGAAAATAGATTAGATGTGAAGATTTGGTCACCGTGACACCTTGCGAGCTGGTCAACAAATGAATGTCAACCTTTGGATTGTTATCTTAATAATGATATTTACCCAATGTTGCAGGACACCCAGTCAGATGTGACTGTGGTTCAACACTATTTGCAAGGATTCTTTTCGGGGTTGTCCACCTCCATCACACATTTTTATATTCTACTGGGCTTCTTTTTCACTGCTGTTCTACTTAAACATGAGCTAGATGTATGTGTTTGACCTCTGCGATCACATTTAGACTATTTTGCAGTATTGGGCGTAATGGGCTATTCACACAGAATACGTTTTTCCATTCAACTCATGCTGTGCTCAACACAGCATTCTAAAACCATAGAGGTTTTTTACATTTTATTGTTTTTCTATTTCAACATGCAGTGGATATTTTTGACCGATGTTGCTTGAGCCTCCATGTTTGCTCCTCTTCTTGCATGAGGAGCTTCACACATTTTCAATTCCATTGTACTACTTTTCTGTTGTTTTTCTGTGTAAACACGGACGTCCTGATTTTGCCAAGTTCGATGTGTCCCTAGATCAACATATTTTGTTGACCCTGGAACAACATTTCAATGCAAAAATAGTCTATAGACCATATCTCTACACCTAAACCTAACCTTACCCAGGAGTAATGCCTAAAATCAGAGGAAATGATAGATGACTGACACTGATGTACAAGCACCAAACACTGATTGTAAGCCTATACATGTCTCGCGCATATCATGTCATTATAAAAACATGCCACTGAAGTTAAAATAAATTCAAATTTTAAGAAAAGCATTTTTTCCCCCAGTCCTCTGCAGTCTCCGGATCTCGCATTTTTTCCCCATAGTTTTTCTATTTAAGTTTGACTTAACACATGTTTGAGTGATCAGTACCACAAAAGACATGGTATTCTAATAACGCAATGCTTCAGTAAAGGCTTTGCGCATTCACATGATGTTCTAACAACACAGAATTCATTTCAAAAGAAGTTAATCATTAAAAACTGCAGCTCTAGGGCTAGGATTTTTTTATATTCCACCACTCTTTGTTCTGCATGAATGACCTTTTACTGTTTTTCAGCTTAATCATTTTATATTGAACTTGTATTCTTCTGACAGAGAAGTTAGCAGCGGTAGCGGTGAGCGCTAAGAGAGCCGTGTTGGGTGGAGCAGGTGTGATGGGACCTCCAGGTCCTCCAGGACCACCTGGACCTCCAGGACCTCAGGGTCCTCATGGACTGACAGGCGGCCGTGGCATTCCTGGCATAATCGGGGGCCCAGGCCAGATAGGAAACACTGGTCTTAAAGGTTAAAAAACATTCTAAATGTCAAATTTTGATCTTGAGAAAATACCGCCAGTCATCTTCATTACTTTAAACATCATCTCCATGTTTCTATTTTGCAGGGAAGAGGGGTGCAAAGGGAGAGAGAGGAGATCCTGGACGACCACATCCTGGCCAACCGGGACCACCTGGATTGCCAGGTAAGTTCAAAGTCCTCTGGTAAAGTCTGAATTGTTTACGGGTGAATCAGTTTACTCAGCAGCCTATCCTGTTTTCTCACAGGTCCTCCAGGTCTTGATGGTGTTGCACGTGACGGTAGGCCAGGCGAGCGAGGACCCCAGGGTGCAGCGGGTGAGCCAGGGCGTTCTGGAAAAGCTGGTCCCCCTGGTCTTCCTGGATATTGTGAAGCAGCTGCATGTTTAGCAGCATCCGCCTACACTTCTCCCAGATTACAAGAGGCAGGAACAGTAAAGGGCCCATCCACTTAAATCAAGCCCTCTACTGGGGCATAAGAACATCTGGGAGAGAAAGAGAGAGTCAGAAAGAAACAAAGAAAGTAAGGGGGAGAAGCATGGAAAGAGTAGGCCTACTCTTCAATGGACACATTGTGAGGGGGGAGGGAACAGCTGCTGCGTGATATTGTGAACTTTTTGTATGTAGTAGGATTGTTTATATATGATTTGACATATGCGGAAAGGAAGTGTTAAGTTAGCAATTTCAGCCGCTGCTGCTCTGTCCAACCTCGCGGTACAGAGAACATTGCCAGTGACATCACTGATGACATCATCATCATGTGCCCTGGACTAGAAGAACTGTGAGAATAATATTCAAAAGGTGCTTTTTTTTTTTTGTTTCATGATTCTGATCCAAACTCCTAAAAGATAAAAGATGATGGTGAGATTTTAAAATGCCAGGAAATTCCCCCTATAATTGAACCAATAAAAAGTATTCAAAGCTATTTTATTACAAGATTCATTTACCTTGTGCTTCAGTGAATATCTTCCCTGGCTCGAGCTGATACCTCATGTGTACATTATGTCCCTGTTTGTATTGTGCCCATCTCCGCCATGAAGCAATACCTTTGTTCTGCTCTTCTAGGTGTGATGGTGATGTGCTCCCATTAACTTTATCCTCAATTCCATGCTGTAAATCTTTGTAAATGTGTATTAATTTTGTATGGACAGGGTGGGTTTAGAATATAAAACAGATCCAGAGTTAATGAATTTAATCGGCGTTCAGGATCAGACTCCAAACAATGCTCAGCCTTTCTGGTCAATTACAAACCTGTATGCCACTTTGAACATACTGTGTGTTATGTACTTAGAGAAGAACTGATTATCTTCATTAACAGACTATTTATTGTTCTTTTTTGGTTCGTCTGTAAACACTCAAGTTTTCTTGCCTGATTGTTCAGATTTACCCCAATCAATAAAGAGGAACGTTTTGTAAAACTCAATGTTCTTCTGTATCATAAAACATCTAAGAGAAACAACTTTGGAAGAACTTACTTTCGCTCCTCTGGATCTCACACTTATTTTTTGCTTTAATAAAATATATTAATTTCCACATCTAGCCTTGTTCGTAATAAAGCACCAAACAATAAATGCACATGAATAATACTTAATAATTTTAAGCTCTCAATCAGTGTTACTTTTTCTTGATGTCACTTTGGGGAAAAAAACAACAACAACTGCAATCAGAAGCACATCTGTATTACACCTTTACATCTTTTTATTCTACAGGTCTGTAGAATTCTCAGTTCTGACTGGTCAATCTCATCTTTCATCAGTTAGAAATATATTTCAGAATACTTTCTATCATCATGACATACTGTCAGTCAATTAATGCTGCATACTTCCACCATATTATTATTTTTGGTGTTTTATCAGGATGCAATTAGTTTTGCACTTATTACATATTAATAACAAGGCTAATGGTGCTGACATAGTTCCACTGTTTTATTGAATAAATAGTTTAATAGAAAATATAAACAATTAATTGAATCCAAAATAAACGTTTATGTGTACATAACAATATGTGCATATATTACGTCCACAAAATCTTTTATTTTGGATGCGATCATATATATATATATATATATATTTGAAGTATAAAAAATTATTTGGTTGGGTGCCCTGACCCAAGTTTGAAAAACCCTGCACCAGATGGTAGAAGACATAATGCATACAGCAATTGGGACACAGCTCATGTTTCTCACATTACACTGCTGATTCATATTCTGATCACTGTAGGTTACAACATTGTCACCCCTTTCCAGTATAAGCAATCTTATTTCTATTTCCAAACCACCGCCCTCACTATCATATATGTTGATATTTACAAAGTGTTGCAAATTTAACTAGAAACCCTGTACCCCTGGGCTCAATACTAAGGATTTCAAGACATTTCAGTCGTCATTTGTAAATATAAAATTGTTGCTACTGTAAAAAAAAAAAAAACTAAATATAGATATATAGATATGTTTTTCAGGGACTGACAAATGAGAACTCTGCTTTCAAAACTTTTATTGCTTCTCCTAAGTTTCTTCAAAGAAAAAATTTGCACACAAATGACTTTACTGACAAATAGCGCTATGATGAGATGAATGATGGGGGAGATATTTTTTTTAAAGCTTGGATAAAAAGAGGTTGAATGGCCAATCTGAAATTGACATGCTTGTAACGTTCACTTCATGAAAACTGCATAATTTGAGAACTGTGAATGGCTCTGCTAAAAACTTTTGTAGCTATCCTCCCAATATAGATACAGAGTCTTTCTCACTATCTTCACTCTCTCTCTCTCACACACACACATGCACACGCACACACACACACACACAGACTGAGGGAGTGACAACGAGAGGATAAAGTGCAGAGTGTAAAAGCATCAGACTGGCTGACGCAGCAGAGAATCAGTGAGATGCTGTTTGCTTTAGAGATGACTGAAGTGTGAAGGTTGGGTTCGGATGTTTAGGATGACTAGCAAAGCACATTTGAGATTAGAGTGTTCTAAAAGCATGTGATGGTTCAGCTGCAAGTGGTACAGTATATCAAAGAAAATTCAAGTTTAAGAGTCCAGAGTGGTGGAGGAGGAGGAGATGTCATCACAGAGCTCATTAAGAGATAGGTGTCACTGAAATATTCTTATTAAAATACATTCTCTTTCCGTCCCGTGATGCATCACAAAAATTGCTTTCTAACCCACATTTGCATATAAAACCTACCTTTACAAAACATCCATTTGTTTAGAGCTTATAAAATTATTCCAAAATATCAGATGACCATAAAAAGGGCTGCCATGCTGATGTCAATTTCTTTTCTTCTCTTTTTTTTTTAAAGTACAAAAAGCCATTACATATAAACATGAATATGTACAACACAAGCCCTTGGGGATGTTATTTTGAATAATTAAAATAATTAATTAGGTAACTGTATCTATGCCTAATGATAACCTCAGACTATTTCATATTAGATGGCTCACACTGTGGAAGGGATTATTCACTGAAAACAGATGGATATTTTTGCCACATTGTCTTTGCTAAAGCAGTTAAATAGCAAAATTAGCAGCTGCCAAAACAACCCCCTCACAAAGATTTTATTAAAGAAACATTCCAGATTCAATACAAGCCCTAGCATCAGCATCAATAGCACACTTGGCAGATAATCATTTTGGTTCATACCTCATTTTGAAAAAAAAATTTTTTTTTTCACAAACTCAGGTATGAGTTGAAATAATTCCTGCATGAATCAACAGCATGCTATGCCATGGATGATTTTAACTTGTATTTAACTCAGAATATTGCTTTAATATTCAATAAAGGACCTTGAAGACTGGTGTGAAGTGTCAGATGGAAACCAATATCCTTTATGGGGGTTGGAAAAGAAATTAAAAATTGAAAAATTGGTGAATAAATCTGGGCACCAATAATGACTGTCAACACCTTTTGTGTCCAGGGATCTAGAAGTCTATAGTTGTAAAACACAAACTTAGAAATGATGCAAGTGGCAAGCATTTAGGGGTTAAGGCACTGGGATGTTGCACCAAATTCTAGTGGTGTAAGTTAATGCTTAGACTTTCTCCACTGGTTCATCAGCAGATGATAACCTTTAAATGTTCCCATTGGTGGTGAAGCAGTGTTTCGCCATTGTGGAAATTAAATGACATCAATCCTTTGGGTGTCCTTGGCTCTTCTCAAAAGCCTTAGCAGGTACAGGTAGGTAACTGGGAGAATGTCAATCAGTGGGTACCATCCTCCATTGTTTACTTCTCTTAAACCACTAGTACATGGGACCTTTGGGAGGTGGGCCCTTTGGACTGTACTCCACGGGCATACTCATACAGTCTGACGGGTGACAACGACCATCCTTGCCCTTTGCACCAGAGGGTCCCGGAGGTCCAGGAACACCAGGGATGCCCTGCTGACCAGAAGGACCTGGTGGTCCCATCTTACCGTAACCAGGAGGACCAGGAACACCTTAGAGGAAATTACAGTAGAGTAAATACCACAAACCTGGCAAAAGTACTTCTACTTTAAAACTGGCTTTGAAAACTTGGGAGTCAGACCTGGAGCACCTGGAGGGCCACTGTCTCCCATCTCTCCTACGCCCTTATCTCCTTTCTCTCCCTTTACACCAGGGGCACCTGGGGACAAATACAAAAGCATCCATGTGGAAGACTGGGCAAATGGAACATCGGACTGCTGTGGGAAATATTAGCACATTAGTTCTTCTTACCGTGTGGGCCCATGGGCCCTTGTCTTCCTTCACGGCCAATCTGTCCGGGGCGGCCCGGTATGCCTGCGGGACCTGGCATGCCTGGATTTCCATCCTTTCCTGGGGGTCCTGGTCGACCAGGGGATGCAACCATCTCTACAGGCATCTGCATTCGGGACATGTAGTAGCCCATACGCTCTGCAGGAACAAAATAACTTAAAACCGACCTCAATAAATAATAAGCATTTACAAAAATTTTACATTTGACTTCCATCATAAGTGTAAAGTTGTATTTTATATACTATTATTGCATAGACTGATATGAAGTTTTGTGAGGGACTGAAGAAGAAATTAAAATCATCTAAAGACACTGTTAAATAAGCCATTTAGAAATTACGTTTTAGTGCATCCAAATATGTTTGGTTACAAAAGTTTTCTTACCATCAAAGATCTTAATGACCTGCTGCCTGATGAAGGACCTTAAGTCATCATAGTTTACAACAGCCTGGATAAAAAAAGATACAATGTTAAGTTTAAATACTCATGTAGATCTACTATTCTGCTAAATAATACATCTTATGTATCACACACTTAAAAAATAACTACATAGATGACAGCTTAAGCCTAATTTATTTATACATGTCCACTCTCATTTAAAAAATACGGTGGATAAGGAAAATAAAAAAAACGATTATGAATTCTTAAAGTAGATATAGTACTATATGACGCTATAGGCGGAATTAATCTCTTTTAGTCAGTCTGTGTACCACCAGTAAAAACATCTTACATCATTCCCTGGGATTCCTGCTGGTCCGGGGCCACCAGCTGGTCCAGGTGAACCAGGGCTTCCCCTCTCACCACGGGGTCCGATTGGTCCTATGATCCCTTCTGGTCCTTTGGAGCCAAATCCAAAGCCTCCTCCTGGTGGGCCGGGACGTCCGCGCTCTCCTGGGGGTCCCCTTTGCCCTCCAACTCCTGCTTCGCCCTGGATAGGATCAAAGGAGCAGCTGTGATTTACTACACAGGTAATTCTAGGACAATGACCACAGACTACTCAATGATCCCTGTAATAGCACCGCATAATAGAAAGTCGTGCTCAGCACTATACAGTCCACAAAATAAAATCTTCAAGGTCCATCCCATCTACTTCTTTAATGATAAGGGTGACATGTATAAATGCCTTGAATGCTAAAGTTTTGATAAATGAACACGTATTCGTGTTCTTATTCATTCTTGTTCGCATTCACTTGTGATTTTCTGCTTCTTAAAAGCCCTCTGCTGGTTATGTATGTTTTTATAACTATTTTTGTAAATTAGCTATTGATTAATCAATGCTGCTTAGTCAGGGAAGACTGCGGACGGGTGAGGGATAGATTTAATGGCTTGTATTGTTGCCTGTCTTTGCTTTGAAAACAATGGAAAAAAATAGTGACAATAAAATGTATTGTATATGCCATGATTCTGTGTTTACAATGTATCTTACAATGCATTGTAAGCTTCTGTTCCTTGTTCTGTGTTTGTACAGCTTCATTTTTCTTCAAATAAAAAAAAAAAACTGCTATTGTTTCCTTAAAAAGATTCATATTTTACATGTAAACTAACCAACTTACAGTATGCATACAGTACAATAGTAAAGTTATTTTACAGTTTATTGGGATTTTTTTCTAGATTTATGATTTAGATTAGATTAAAAATGTCATATCTAGAATTTTACTTTGAATTACATATTTATTCTTTTTTTGTGGATATATATTGAGTTAATGCAGTTTATTGTTATGTTTTCAGTTTACTTAATGCTAATAGTAACACAATTTTTAAAAAAAAGACACCCTCCCTAAATATCTTCAATGTAGCTAGCTACTTTTTGCTAACGGATTGTAATACTTTACAGTTTCAAGAAGCATTCCCAACACTAATGTTGTACATGTAGCAGTCTATATAGAGCAAGTCACTTGTTTACACATTTAAGGGCTTCTGCTAATGGGTCGAGGGAAAAGCACTGCTCTCATCTCATTCACACCTAAACTTCAAACGCCTGACAATGCTGAGCTGTCACAGTGACAGATAGAGGCTCCTCTATGGCTTTATTATAGAGCATAATGGTGTCACTATGTAAGCTGAGAGTGGTGTTCAAACAGGCTACTGTGGCAGATTAGGGAGGAAAAAACAAAAGAGTGAAGGCAAAGTGAGGTTAGATAACATGCTCTTGTGGATGCAGATGGAGCCACCTGACAACTTCATTAAACAAATGTAAGCAGGATGTGTTGAGCAAACATTGATGGGAGGGGAACACTCTCTCTTATGTCTGAATAAGATGTACCCTAATGCATGTGAAAAGGTGTCAGCGTTCAGTGGTGCAAAGACATTATAACAGAGATGTGAAAACAATGCATCTTACCTTCTGTCCCTGTGGACCAGGTTCTCCTGGCAGGCCTGGGGCTCCCTGCGGTTACAAATAATTATAGGAGTGAAACTGGGACAAATAGTAGAAGTTTTGCAGTAATAATCTATATGCTATATGAACCTGAATTTAGTCTTATTTTTATTATGAATATTTCAATATAATTGCTTTAACCGGATCTTTATATCCAAATAAAGCAAAACTACAGTTTCTAGAATTCCGAATACGACAGCTGGGAGTTTTCTTTGTTATTTAGAAGTCTGTGTTGTGAAAACACCTAATTAAAAAAATCATTGTAACTAATTCTACATTTTCATCTGTGCATGTCCAAATAACAGTAATTTGGTAATTAGAAGTTGCATTAAAAAGTCCAACATTCAGATAAACACTTTTTCAGACCAATGTGGAGATAAGTTGGAATTAAGACCTAATCAGACAGGGATTGTAAAGTTGCATAAAGATGTATACAGAAGCAAATCAAAGGAGATACTTACATCTTTGCCTGCTGCTCCATCACCTCCTGGTTCACCCTACAGGAAAACAACAACATCACCAATCAAGGACAGAAAACTGGTTTAAAATAACAATTTGATTAGACAATATAAACATTTATATATAACCGTTATAGTAAATCAACTTTAGGTACTTACCATCAGCCCTGGATGTCCTGGGAGCCCTGGAGGGCCAGGTAATCCAGACTGTCCTCTCTCTCCTGCCTCACCTTTGTCTCCCTTAATGCCCTGATAAAGAAACATTGGAGTATTGGAGTAGTCTCATGTCTGAGCTATTATATGTTTTATAAGACTTTTGCTCACCACTCCAGGGGGCCCAATTGGTCCTGGAGGTCCTGAAGATCCAGCAGCACCCTAGAAATGTCCAGTGTAAGTGTTAATTTATCATATTCTCAAGTGGTTTGTCTGTACACTGCCATTCAAAAAATTTGAGGTAGGTCAAATTTTTTGCACAAATTAAAGAAAAATTAAGAATATAAGATTTTTTTTAATTACTTACCATATGTCCTGGAGCTCCAGGTGGTCCTTGAGGTCCAGGAGGACCAGGATCACCCTGAGATATAAGTAAAAAATGTTTACTTTTTAAGACGTTTGTGTCAGATAGCATTTACATCTCTGTTTACTTATTTACATGAAGTATGTTACTGTACTAAGTGTGCAGAATCTGAATCTAAGTGTTTCATTATCTGAAATTTTTTGAAAGTATTTGTAAAGAAATCTATAGCACATTTAAAGGTTCAATATATTCAATAGAAGATAGCTTACCTCTAGCCCAGATCGTCCTGCTGCTCCAGCAGGTCCCTGAGGTCCTCTATCTCCCTACAGAAAACAATAAAAGATGTAGATTAAAAGGCAAGGGTGATGTAGATTATATGTGTTCTGCATCATTGAAAGTGCCAAATGGATTTGCAAAAATAATGACTTTTTCCTAAAAGTTTTCCCATCGTTTGGGATGGCAAACTGTCTTGTTCCAAACTTACACTACAGACTGAGCTTAAAGTTGGCATGAAAAGCAATTTAGACAAACATAACAATGTGAAAGTGCAATGTTACTTCTGTAGTTGTCTTTGCTCATTAAGAGAAAGCATTTCAACATCAAAAACATTACAGACATCAGCTTTAAAGACAGGATCAATGAAACAGTTGTTTTTTATTCATTTATGCATTACACATTTCAAACAGAAATAATGACACGGCTATGAGACTCAAAGAAAAGCCTCATACTTTCATTCCTGGGAGACCTGTGTGTCCTTTGATGCCCTTGAAACCCTGGAATGAGAAACAGTTATGCAAGTAAGCCTTTTCCAATCAAAGAAAAGTCAAGTCAAGCTTCTCCTTGGAGATGCCTAATTAAAGTTGACTTTGTTCTTTGTTTCAGTCTTTGTTCTAACTGTTGATTTGGTATTCATGTGTCACTGATAAAATCTACAAAGAACTTGGGATAGTGAAAACGAAGAAAGAAAATATGGCACGGTTAATACCGGCATTCCTCTGGATCCAGCAGAGCCAGGAACGCCTGGTTCACCCTGTTTAATTGTGAGAGTAAAATACAGTTAGGAATAGTAAAAACAGAAAATAAAATAGAAACAAAGATACACGTGTGTTTTTTTAATTATATATATATATATATATATTTTTTTTTTTTTTCTGACCCTTAAACCTGGTTTCCCGTCTTTGCCATCAAGTCCTTCCATTCCAGGTGGTCCCTTTAAATAAAGAAAATATACAAAACAATATGATTACCTTGCGAAAGATATAACTGTGTAGAGACACTAGATAGGCTGAAAATCTGCTAAAAGTGTCTATCCAGAGGATTCTGAGACTTACAGGTATGCCAGGGGACCCGGGAGATCCTGGGGGACCTGTGGGTCCCTGTATGCCCTGAACTCCAGCAGCACCCTAAGGGAGTAGATAAAGTAAAGGTGAGAGCATGCATCTAAAATCCAGTCATGCCATTTTATGACTAAAGCATGGCATATGAGAGCGCTTGTTTGTCAAAGTGACCATAAGTGATAATGCACGTGAATGCAAATGATGAGTCATTTATCAAATGTCATTGCTCATGTAAGGATTTATTTCCAGCATGAACGAGGAATGTCACTGTGCTATATAATTTAATTTATCAAAGAATGTTCAGGCATTATAGTGCTGTCACTTGCCTTCTCAGCTTGTGGTCCCGGAGGACCCAGAGGACCTGCTTTTCCTGGGAAACCTGGAGGACCCTGGAGACAGGAATGCAACAGTGAGACATCTGGCTTGTCCCATAAGCATGTTCAGAGAAATGAGGCTTATTTCAAAATGAAAGTCAAAATTAATTGCATTTTAGAATCCATTTCACTTCTATAATGTGACTTTTTTTGCGCGAAACTATGAGGGGAAATTATGACTGATAATGAGTCCCACCGGTTGTCCTGGGAATCCTTGAGATCCTTGGAAGCCCTGTAAACAAAAGACGCAAGAACTGTTATTATGCACACTGCAAATTATAATCATAACAACAAAATGAAGATGCTACACCTGGGAATTTGTTGAGTAAATACACAATGTTATAAATATTTATTTTCCAGAAAACAAAAACAGGTATGTATGTTTAGCACACTTCTTAGATACCGGGCTTGTAAATTTGAAGATGCAAACAGAACATCTTGCTCTACATACTGTAATATCAAAGAATAAGGTATCATGAGAGTGTGTTATGACGTATATAGAAACATAAGAGAACAGTTGTTAAATATATCAGCAACATGCTTTCATACCTGATCTCCCTTTGGTCCCACGGGTCCCCCTGTTCCAGCTTCCCCTTTAGGACCCTGCCAGTCAAGGAAACATATGTTTTTTTTAACAACAAAAACTGTCATAGTTTTTGAGGCCATTGTTTAATCTTTGTGAGAAATACAATCAAAGGAAAGAACAAACATTTTCACAATGAATCCAAAAAACTTTGAAGCTTGTTTGTTTGATCTGGGAGTTATTACTTACAAAGAGAATACAAAAGGGAATCTAACTTATACACTGTGCATGATTATCAGCCATCCACTATAAACATAAGGGTTTGTGTTAAAAAACCCAATGATAAAAGACAAAGTAGTGAAGGGCAATCAAGGGTCATGACTTCAGGTAAGAGTATATATATGTGAAGCAGAAAACAATAAAGGCATCAAATCTGGATGTTTACTCACTGCAGGGCCGACTGGTCCTTGATAACCTGGAGATCCCGGTGGACCCTATATAAAAACAGTGCAAGGTCTCAAAAACTGTTTACTAAGTTATTATACGATTTCCTGTGTGAATGCTGCTGTGTGGCTTGAACCCCCAAAGGAGAGTTAAAATAAAAGATTGAGGTGGTCTGAAAAGTACAGTATATGGTTTTTTTTTGTGTGTAAGAAGTACATTTAAAAAATAACTATTTTTGTTCACCAAGGACATTTTAAACTGTTCAAAACCACACTTTTATTTAGTTACAGAAAACCTCTGTTTGAATAAATACTGTTCTTTTGAAAAATAAAAACACTTAAAATAATTGTAATATATTTTATGTGTTGCATTCTTTCACAAAATGATTTTTTGTACTGTATTCTGATCAAATAAATTACAAAATTACTGACATAAAATAGTCACATCCCATTAAAAATGGATGATCTGAATACCAGAAGTTGTTTAACAGTGTTTAAAAAGCGAATTGTTACCGAATCTCCTTTCTGCCCTGCGGTTCCTTGACTGCCACGCTCTCCTTTAAGGCCCTGTACAAAAAAAATTATAAATAAACAAAAAAGCATAATGATTTTAACCCACCAATCAAACATTAATATTTGATTTTTTTTCTGCATCTGGTCAAATGGGTAAAAAGTTAATACCACTTACAGGAAGTCCAGGTGGCCCCATGGATCCAGGATAGCCAGGATTTCCGGGTGGACCCTTTGTGAAAATAATAAAAATTCTTCAATAACATAGCAAGCTGTCCATTGGCTTCTTTTTTAGTATCTATTCTTGAGTTACTCACGTGTTCTCCTTTGTGTCCTGGAAGTCCATCTGTCCCTCTTTGACCTTGTTGACCCTACAATTAAAAAAGACATTAGTGACACAGCCAGCAAAAATGCAAATAAAAGCATTTTATTCGCCATATGCAAAGGAAATTCAATATTAAATTATACAATATCTTGCTGATATTTTCACAACCTTCCATTTCACATCATTGTGATCTTAACAGGAAAACAAAACAGTTAATACTCCTGCCAAAGCCTGCCATTTATTTCCTAAGCGAAAGTAAGGGAATTAATTAATGAATTCCTCTTTCCTGCCATTTGTATTTCAGGAACATACAAATGATGCAGAGTTATTATTTTGATTGTTTTTACCTTTATAGTCACGGGACCAAACACTGCATGCATAATGAAAAAAAAACATGGACCTGAGCTGAATTTCAAACTAGATCATTCTTCAGTAAACGCATCCTGCATAGATACATCACTTAAAGGTTTACAGATTTTACTTAATCGATTTGATACATTTTCCTAAACCAAGGTCAGTGCTCGTTAAGCAGTTAACATAGAGATCAGAAAAGTAACAAAATAATATTCCCAGACAGACTTTTCTCATACTAATGATATTTTACTTTTTCTAAATGGATTGACCTTCATTAAAATGGATTGAGGAAAACGAAGTAAATTTGCACCCTGTGGGAAGAATATTTTCTTCAATAAGGTCAAATGGATTTCAGCATAAATCCTTTCCCTTAAGAAAAATAAAACTGCATCATAATAACGGATTTAAAAGATGCAGGTTTAAAAGCGTCAGATCTGCTTCTTGCGTGTTATATCATTAAATGCACTTCCATGTCTAGAAGGTGTATTTGAACTCACTGGTTTAACTTTAATTAAATTTTTAGAATGATGAATGAAAGCAGTCCGTTCTAAACTTGCATCACTGCTTGAGCCAGACTTTGACATATCAGACCAGTCCAACAAACAAAGTTATGAAATTCTCCCAGAGCCAGTGTTTAGACTCTTCAGGAACTTAATAATAGCTCACTTACAGTTGTCTTTGCACATTAAACGGAAATAGAAGAGGGAGTATTTGGCTTCATTTTAAATAATAAGTAAAAAAGAAGAAAAGTATCCCTCCTTTTGCCAATGTCTATTTGTTATTTTCCTGAAACTTGCTGACTGCAGAGTCTCCTCAGCGGTTCGGTTATATATCATTCTATTAACGGATCAATTCCACAGAAAATTTCAATCCGGAAAACATTGGCCAACTGTAAATCTCTTTTTTCTGCTTTTCCCTGCTAATAAGAAAAAGAAAAAATGGCACAAGATATACGCCGCTGAGTTTGTTGTTTCAAACAGATTCGATTGAAGCAAATTAAAGAAAGTCAGATAAAGCTCACAAAGCATAAAGCTTGACAACATTCAAATAAAATCCATTCTGGCTCAGACTCAATTCATCAGTGAGCCCAAACCTCTGCTAAAATATGCCGTTCAAGGCACTGAAAAATAACCTGTCAGCAGAACATACACAATGGCTAAGGAGAGATAATTGAACAAGCATTACAAGAATACAGTTTTATTTCTCTGTCATGGGCATCCAAGGGAAGATGGTTTTTTGAGGTTTTTTGAGTTTTTTCTGATCGTGAGTTGGCATGCTTTGACTTACAGGCAGTCCAGGAGGCCCTTGAGGACCAGGGAAACCAATATTCCCCTGTAAAAAAAGAATAATAAGAAAGCAACAGTTAGAAACATATTCCTCTATAATGCACAAAAGAAACAAACAAACAAAAGCTAACTAAAATTCCTCTTTATTTCAGCCTGTTTTACTTGGTTTTAAATACTAGCAAAGAGTGACAAAACTGTACTTCACAGAATCGAAAAACTATTTGAAAAACTTTCAACGATCAACTTTCATTGTTGCTTTTTGTTTTCAGAGTAGAAATTGATACACATCACAGCTACTGAGGGTTGAGGTTATCGACCTGGAATCCTTTGTAATTGATAGCAAAAAAAAAAAAAGAAAACAAAAAGCATTCATTCAAAGCATTAATCTTTCCAAAAAGAGTAATGCATACACTGATCTTCCTAATTGGTCCATTCTATCTGAAAACACTGAACCTAATTGTGCAAACAAATACTGCCTTGTGGGAAATGTTGGTGACTAGATGAAGTCATGCAGTTCACTGTTTGCTGTACTTCTGAAAGTGCTCAGCATTGGTTTGTCTCTATATGATGTGAACTATATTCTGAAAGCCATCTGGGGTTGCTGTCACAGTTTCTGTCTCAGTTTCTAAGAAAAGAGGGCTAAAAAAGCAATCCTGCCAGAAATGACCTTTTAGCAGACAATCTGCGGCATAACGTAAGAAAAGTAGAAACCTACCGGGGTTCCAGGAAGACCAGAAGGCCCTCGCTCACCTCTAGGACCCTACAATGACGAGGATAATGTTATACGTACATATATATATATATGTTAGAGAGAGAGAGAAGGAAAATATATATTTGACACATCAGCATTTTTTATCAGTAAGGGGATTTCTAAGTGGGCTATTGACACAAAGTTCCACCAGACGTTGAAAATAAAAAAAGAAATCAGAACATTTAAGTATACAAGTTGAGTCATAATAAATAAAGTGAAATGACACAGGGAATAAGAACTGAACAAACGTTATTTAATACTTTGTAGAAAAGCCTTTGTTGGTGATTACAGCTTCTAGATGTCTCCTGTATGGAGAGACCAGTCTGCATTGCTCAGGAGTGATTCTGGCCCATTCTTCCATACAAACGGTCTTTAAATCTTACAGGTTCCTTGGGCCTCTTTTATGAACTTTGATCTTCAGTTCTCTCCATAGATTTTCTATGAGATTTAGGTCAGGTGATTGACTGGGCCATTCAAGCAACTTGATTTTCTTTTTTTCTGAAACCACTACATTGTTCCCGTGGCCTTGTTTTTGGGATCATTGTCTTGTTGAAATGTCCAACCTTTTCTCATTTTCAGCTTTCTGGTAGATGGAAGCAGATTTTTTATCCAGAAAATTACATTTCTCCATTCATCCTGTCTTCAATAGAATGAAGTCTGCCAGTACCCCTTTCTGAAAAGCAGCCTCAAACCATGATGCTTCCACCCCCAAACTTAACTGTTGGTATGGTGTTCTTGGGGTGGTGGGATGTGCCATTTCTTAGAATGACTGCCAAAGCGTTAAATTTTGCTTTCATCTATCCATACTATAGTCTCCCAATAATCCACAGGTTTCTCCAAAAGCTGTTTTGCAAACTTTAACTGAGCCTCAACATGCAAGAGTCTTGCATAGTGAGTGTGCATGGATGCCATGGCGTTTTAGTGCATTGCTTATACTGTAGTTTTCTTTGAAACAACAGTACCTGCTGATGCAAGGTCTTCCTGAAGTTCTGCCCGAGTGGTTCTTGGAGAACTCTCCTGATTATTCTTTGGACTCCTCAGACAGGGATCTTGCATGGAGCACCTGTTCATTGCCAGTTTATTGTGAACTGATGCTCTTTCATTTCCGGATAATGGCCCCCACAGTGCTCACAGGAACATTCAGCATTTCCACATTCATGGAAATGCGCTTATAACCATTCCCATCAGAATGCTTTTCAACAAAAAGATTACCAAGATCTTGGGAGAGTTCTTTGCTTTTACCCATCATGAAGTCTTTCCTGTGTGCCCCCTGGGTAATGAAAAGCCTTTATAGGCCATCAATTAGGACTAAAGAAGGTGATATCAATTATTACCAATAGGGGGAGGGTTTCTCTCTCTCAATACTTACAGATTTCAGGTGATTTCTTGGCTTTCTATGTCATTTTTGCACCTTGTTATCTTCATGTGTTCAATACTTATTCCCTGTGTCATTTTACTTTATTTATTATTACTCAACTTGTATACTTAAATGTTCTGAACAAATGAGCTACTTCAATATTCATTTTCAATATTCAATATTCACACAATTTAAAACCCATCAATCTCATAGTATTATTTATGCTATTATAAGAGCAGATAAATGCATTCATACCACCTCTAAAGAGTCGGTGTAACATAAATGCCACTTCAGATGCAGAAAAAACAATGTATGTGGAGCAAGTTCTACTGTTGAATCAAAATGTTTGTTTTGTTTCTGTTTTGAAATAACTGACGACGATGACTAAGACCAGGCAGAAGCCTCTGCCAACTGGTTGCATCAGCAGTGGACTGAATGAACGTGAAGGTGGTGTGAAGTAATCCTACTATGCTTAGTGCCCACCTACTTGTCTTCCAGCAAATCAGTTATGACAACAGGACAAACATTACATCACCTAATTAATATTCATGAGCCAAGATGGTAAGGTTTTATAAAGGTGTTCACCACCTTTTCAGATTATTCCTAAGCCTCTAATAACACAAATCAGGGATATAATTGATTATTAGAATTTGAGTGTGCTATATATCTATATATATTGGCTTAAAATATGATTATAGTATTGTTTTGGTAGATTTGCAACAGTTAGAACACAACAAAGCTCTTGTATCCTGCCTAACAGGCACAGGTTATAACTCAGCAAGGTTTCTCACCGGCTCTCCTTTGAACCCTGGGGTCCCTGGGTATCCAGGGATTCCTTGCGCACCAACGCACTGACCACTGTTAGTAGTCTAAAAGCAGACATAAAGGGTTGCAATCAGTTTAAAGAGAAACACAAATATTAACCTTTTCAATGCCATGTCCTAGTGGAAAATATATACTAAAATGTATCTTTTTGTGCTAAGTGTAATACGAACACATTTACATGCTTATGTGATTAATAAAAATACCCTACTTTTAGTACTAAACTGGTATACATAAAGTCTGCTGACATGAAACAACTAATTTTGCACTTAATGGACTTAAATTCTGCAGAAGTAGTGCAACTATTGCACTACTAGAAGTAGTATAACTAGTGCAACAAGTGTTTAAGGAGCATTAACCAATTTGTCCATAAACTTACAGGCACAATTGGTGTTTCTTCCCTCTGCAGTTTCTCTAGACACTGTAAAGTTTATCATAGAGATTTAGTAGGTTTAGCACCATATGTTCTATGCACAAAAGTACTGTAGACATCAAACTGCATGCCAAATAGAAAGCATACAAAAAATGAACAATTGTGGTTATGAGCACAAACCCACACCCTGTCTAATACCAATCCTATCATCCAGCATTCATCATCCCTCTCACCCGTTCACATCCTTCTGAGGGTACAACCCCAGGCTTTCCCTGATCTCCCTTCTCGCCCTTAGCGCCAACCATGCCAGGGACACCTGGCAGACCCGTGGAGCAATCGCCACAGCCCTCCTACAGTGAAGCATACACATGACACAAACACATGTGTACTCACTGAAAGAAGCAAATAACCAATAACAGCATATGCATGCGATTACAAGTGAATAGTATTTCTTCACTGAAGAGTAAGAAAATACAGACACAGAATTATAAAAAGTATGTTTCAAGCTTATTTTTATACATACTTCTGATAAACATCTAAACAAAGTTTTAAACTTTAAAAATCTTAAATGCACCAGCTAAATCTCATTTAAATCCGAATCTCTAAAATAACTGGCTGTCTCAAACTAATTAGCAAAAGATACAACATTAAAAAGCTAAAAAGCTTAATTTTGTTCCTTTACATAAACACACTTTTGTTTAAACATTTGGGGTCAGTAAGATTTTTTTTCATTCTTATGTAGCATACATTTAGTACAAATATTTGTATTCAGCAAGGATGAATTAAAATATAAAGCAGCACAACTGTTATCACTAATAACAACAAGAAATATTTATTTAGCTCCAAATTAGTGTATTAGAATGACTTTTAAAGGATCATGTGACACTTAAGACTGGAGTAATAGCTGCTGAAAATTTGTCTTTGGAGTTAATTATGCTTCAAAATGAAATTGAAAAAAAAAGAAATAAAACTGTTTTTAAATGTAATATTATTTCAAAACATGCAATTTAACTGCATTTCTGATCAAATAAATGCAACCTTGAACAGAATAGGACACACAAAATTATTATCAATCCCAAACTTTTAAATGGCAGTTTGACTATAGAAACACGTTATTAATAGCTTTGCCGTGTAAGAGTCATAAACTATGCCTATACAATAATATGTTTGTATACATAAAAAAGGCAGTTACTAGATTTTATGCAATATTCAACAGGGGTTTCCTGCTTTATCTCTCTATCCACCATGGGTTCTTGGCCTCAACAAAGTTGAAGACCCCTGCATTAAAAATTCCATTTTCCAAATGAAAATGCATGCATTGCATAGATGTCTCGCTGTTGTATGTATAAAATACTGGCGGCAGAATATAAAAATGAACATTTATTGACACCACACCAACAATGATAATGTGTATGTTTATGTACACATTATATTACCAGATAATACCAGTGTTTTCTTTCAGATGCATAATAATACTTATATATATATATAGAGAGAGATAAGTTGAACACGTGCAGTTAAGACATTTGTGGCTTACCGTGCCTGTGGAAGCTGAATCCTGAGGCAGTAAAACAGGAGGCTGCAAAACAGAGAAGACAGTCAGACATAGTGACTCTTTTCCTTTCACAACCACTGAATATGCAATTATCAATAAAAGTTCAGAAGAAAGTAACTATGATGAGACAAAGGCAATACACTACACTAAAAGTAATTTTTTTTTGTTTTGCTTTGAAAGTAAAGTTACCATTTTGCATGAAATTATTATGAAAAATATATAATTTAATATGATAAATGATTTCATATTATGCTACAATTATTTATTATGCTGTCAATTCAAAAAAGTTTACTGACTAATTGCATCCATAAACATTTAAATGAAAATATTATTAATTATGGGTAAAAATATTGTTCCAGCTTGCCATTTACAGCACAGATAAGAAATTACTTTCACATTCTACTTTAAACAGCATTAGTTTCAGAGCACAAAAGACTTTCAGAAGGACAAAAAAAACAAAAATTCACTGTTCAACACCCACAATGTAATATGGAACCCTATAATGTGGAGTATGAAACAAATCCCCGGGGTCCTTTAAAGCACTTTTAAAAATTCAGCTCAAATTCCATATCCACTCCAACCAATGTATTATTTGTGTAGAAGACTGAAATATGTAACTACAGTTAAACCAGAGAACTTGACCGAATATTAGAGCGGCTCTCACATGCTCTTCGAGGTAGATACTGATGTGCTTTAAGTACATCATCTTCTCTCACTACTGGCTTTGGGTTTGGGCTCTCCATTATTCCACAGTAATTACAGTTTTAATATTGAAATTGGTCAACGTTTGCATTTTTAGTTTTTTTTAAGGACCCTTTGAATTTTTAATTCATTACTTTAATTAAACTATTTAGTGATTTTGGTGCTATACAACATAACTAATATGTGTATTAATAAACTTGTTTTGGGATTCTATTCGCAGGGTCTGTTTCTCGAAAGTTGGCGAACGGGAGTTAAAAGAATAGCATGGTTTAGATCTGATTGTGCTCTGGAAGAACTTGGTGGTCGGAGTCTGCCGATAGAAGCAGAGCAAAGCGGCCTGGGACTGAAGTCCGGCCAAATTTCCGCTGCAGGCTGGAAGCCAGGAGCTCTGATTTCAGGATGGGCCTTTAGCCAGCTGAGAAAATATGCATGCGGAGAGACGGGGGCCGTTAATGCCGAAATCCTGCTTTCAACCAAAGATCTAATGGCTCTTTCTTATGGAACATCACTCACAGTAATGGCTGCCTTAACCGTAACTCAACACAATGGCAGTGTTTACCATTACACAAAGCCTCAGAGACTGTGAGTTAACTCTGAAAGGGTAATGAGACCTCCGGCGGCTGTAAAGGACAGCAGAGATGCCTCACGCAGCGTTGTGTTAAGATCCTTGCATGCTTACTGGTTCCTCTTAGTATTATAAAAAAGTTGCTGTGGTCCCTCCGTCTCCCCGCATCGTTTTAAAGGAGGCCCGACCCGCTCCCCTTCTAATGCAGAAGTCGACCAACCGGACTCCTTGCTTTGTATTTGTATACTGTAATAAAGCTCCCCCTGTCTGGTTACTCACTGCTTGGCCGGGTGGACCCGGTTGCCCTGGTACGCCATCGTTGCCAGGGATACCCTGTAAGAAGGAACTGAGGTTGAATTGGTTTAGCCTGTGGCCACAATCTGGACACCTCCTTCTCCAGCGGGGCAGAGGGAAAGTAGCCAAAGCCCTGGACCCTCTCCTGGTTTGTGTTCCAGCTCGGAGTAGACATTTACATTTTTTCTTGCCTTTCTCTATCTATTTTTTAAACTCAGTTCTTCTGAGGCTTGGGAAATCAACACAACACCAGGTTAAAGACCACTCAGTGCTCACGGTGAGATCATGCAGAAGGAAATTTGCCAATTTATCAGGGTGATTTAATAGATAATGGGCTTAAATACCATCGTAATTCCCATTGTATATTTAAAAAATCACTTATAAAGATATCAAATCGACTTGAATTAAATACAGCGACCTCACAGTGAGCTTCTGCATGGTTTTTAAAAAGAAAAAAAGCAGCATGATCCCCATCTACTTATTTAATGTATTACGATTACATTTAATTCATATTTGTGCGCAGTATTTAAAATATACATTAATGCTTTAGGTTTGCAATTTACATTAATATTTACAGTTACTTTACATTAACTTTTAAAAGCACAGGCATTAACAAAGCACTCCCCAACGGCACTATCCAATCCCAGAAGCCCTGTTAAAGCGTGCAAATTTGTAGTGCTCTTTTACAAACTACATTACAGTTGCATGACATTACATTTACATTACATTACATTTAATTGAGGGCAGCTTTAGGTATTAAACATGATTTATTAAATGAACATATGTTTTTAACGAAAACATTATCAGTGCATTTTAATATGCTTTAGTTCAAGCCCAGAGTTACCCATGCAGGCCTTCCAGATACAGGAGCCCCACAAAGAGAGCAGGATGGAGGAACAGAGAGAAAAAGCAGAGGTATGCCCTGACGCCATCTGTTTCATACTCACCTGTGGGCCAGGGATTCCTAAAAAGCCTTGGGGCCCTGGGGGACCTGGAGGGCCCGGTGGTCCAGGAGGCCCCTAAGACACATTAAGCACATGAGTAAAGCAAGAAGACGGAGTCACAATAAGATTTCTTTTTATGTCTGTATTAGTAGAGTGTAGGACTGAAATCCTAGTGTAATTGCTTTTTGTTTTTCTTTTTTACCAAATTTCTCAAAATGTAGCGATTTAAGCAGCAGAAGGGAGATAAAGAGCGAAAAGCATGTCAGACCTGAGGGCCAGCCTGCCACCTGCTCTCACCACCTGGGACCCCCTGCAAGAAAAGAGTAATCAAGTTTAGCACCATGGATGACATCAGGTCTCATGGTTAGAAAGGTTATGTTTAATAGCCTAATTCTTTTAGTGTTTATGTGTGAGAGAGTGCTATTGTCACAGGTCTCACAGGTCCGCCAGTTCCAGGGAACATATAATTCAAACAGTTGCACTCTCCTGGTTCACCCTACGATGCAGAAAAAATCAAAATTTGGTTACAGTTGGTTGGACAGTTTGTACTAGTGAACTTGTTTCACTTGTTACTTGATTCTAGGGTTAATGATATGTAAATATCATTATGTAAAATATGTAAAATAAATATGTAAAATTACATATGTTCAATCTACACTAAAAGACAGCATCACAACTCAGCAAAACTAAGGTATAGAACATTTATGAATATGATACAGGATATTTAGTTTCTAATAACCAATATCCATCTATTGTTATTTTATTTTTGCTTTTTGACAATAACTAAATAACCATTTAGAATTCAACAAAATAAACATTGTATTATTATTAATAAATAAATATGCATGCTGATTTATTAATAATAACAATATCAAGTAATAATATGAACTTATTAAAATGATTGATGACTCAAGTGATTGATTAAAATATACTACTACTACTACTAATAATAATAACAATAACAATAACAATATTTTAATGTAATGACATTTGACCAAACAGTATCATTAAGATACAAAATTCTTTACTAATATTTTAAATCAGTTTTCATTATAGTTACAAGTTTTGTGTTTTTGTCATTTTAGTAGTTTTATTTCCCCATATGCTGCATGTCTATAGATATTTTCATTCATTCATTTTAGTTTCAGTTTTATTTTTAGTTAACTATAATGTTTAATCACACACACTGTGTTGTAACATGACATGGTGTCAAAATTACAAAAGGTACTGTTGTAGAATTCTATCCTAGCACTCAACAGAAATGACAGAGCACTTCATCACACTTAGAACGAATATGCATCATTTGATATCAGCTGCCACTTTCCTCTGTGTTTAGACAAATTAGTCTGGGAGACAACAGAGGACATTAAAGAATGAAGCATTTCCAGGGCTTTTCTATCGAGGTCTCTCTTTCTCATCTCCCTCACGCACACTTCCTTTCTCTTTAATACACGGCGATGTTGTCAGATTACAGATGACAGCTGTTATAGTCACCAATTAATAGCCCTGTTTTAGCTCGAGGGCATTTTTAACTTTTTCAGCACTGTCAAACTCTGCTGTCAGACTTATGCGTCTGTTTGTGTCTCCAGGGTGGACACATCACTGAGCGTACAGACGGTCGCTCTAAACATTACTCCTCCTAACCATCGTTCCCTCCACACACACACACACACACTTTCTCACTGCTTCGGGAAACCTAGCAATCGACCTCCCCAGCTCACTGATCCAGACACTTACCTTGTCACCCTTAGGCCCAATGGTTCCCTAAAAAAGACAAAGAGAAACACACACACACAAAGGCTCAGTTAGACAGTGTTATTGTGTGTAACTCTCCAGGGTCTGCGAGATAAGCGTGGATCGGGGAGGAGCAGCGACAGGTGACGTGATGCAAGCAGACAATGTGTTCCTGTTAGGGATCCAGGCAGAGTCGGATATGACCCGAGTCTGTCTCTGACTTCGCTCCTCAAGCTCTCTGCGACAAAGCCTCAGGTAATTAACATCTGATGCGAGAACAGACAGCGTTAACTTTGCTTTTTTAATGAGACGAGCTCTGGCAAGACAACAAACTCTCGCTCCCTTTGTCTCTGTAGTTTATGGAAGTTCGTTTGATGCCGTCTCTAGACGGCAGAGCAATGAACAACGGACAATATGCTTGGGTGAATTTGTTAATGACAGAGTGTGTGTCACAATATGGGAATAAGCTAGACAAGTTGACAAAGCATCGCTGCCGAGGACTAAATAAATAAATGAACAAACTTACAGGACTCCCATCCTGCCCTGGTATCCCAGGAAATCCTTGTGTACCATCCCTACCCTGTGACACAGAATATACAAATCATGTATGCACACAAAAACTGGCTGTGTCTCATTACACTCTATTTTCTATGATGTGAAATAGTACATTGTTAACATGACTATGAATAACAGCATACTTAATATGAAATAAACACTTATCTTGCATTATTTATTATGCAAAATACATAATGTATAATGTAATCTATTTTATTACTATTCAATGCAACTATATTAAATAGTTGCATTGCAATATTATTATAGTTGCAATATTAAATGCAATGAAGAGAGCAAGAACATAAAGAATGGCTGTCCCTTTAGCAATTATCTCAAGTTCTTACCTGAGGTCCAACTGGTCCCATTCCCATTGGTCCCTGAGGCCCTGGTGGTCCCATTTCTCCCTTTGGACCCTATTGGAGTCAAGCAATAGATCAGAATTATTGTGTTTTTCGGCCTGAAGAGTACAGTATTATTGTGTTGGTGATCTACCCTTTGTCCCACTGGTCCAACCAGCCCTGCGGGTCCCTGACGTCCTTCTGGACCCTGTAAGATACAGATGATTGCTTTCACACTTGGTTTCTGTATTGAAGAGGTTGTTTTATTTATTATTTTGATTTATCATTGTTTATCATACACTACTGTTCAAAAGGGGCAGTAAGATTTTTTAAAGAAAACGATACTTTAATTCAGCAAAAATGCTATAAATTGATAAAAAAAGACAGTAAAGACATTTATAATGTCATATTATTTCTATAACAGATAAATAATGTATTTTTTAACTTTCAATTTAACACTGAATACTGAAAAATGTATCATACATTTCCGAAAAAACATTAGGCAGCACAACTGTTTCAATATTGATAATAATAAGAAATGTTTCTTAAGCAGTAAAGCAGAATATTATAATGAATTCTGAAGACCGAAAACTAGAGTAATGATGCTGAAAATTCATCTTTGCCATCATAGGGATGAATACATTTAAATAGAAAACAGTTATTTTAAATTCTAATTACATTACCCAACATTACTGTTTTTAATCAAATACACGCAGCCTTGGTATGCATAAATGCATACAAAACCGTCATAAAAATTATACCAACCTCGACTTGTGAATCAGATAACAGTACACAAGTAAAACCGCAGACAATTCAAAAAGAACAACATCTGCAAATTTGCGCACTTCCAGAGCCAAATCCAGGAACACAATACTTGTCTGTACACTTACAGCAGCTCCAGGAAAACCTCTAGGTCCCTGCTCACCCTGAGTGAGAACATCAAGACATTACAAAGAGCTGGTGCATTTAAGGAATTTTAAACATTTAAATGCAACTGATACCTGCACATTTCTGTAAAAATAATATAAATGAAAACAGATATTCATTCACCTGCAGTCCTGGAAGGCCAGTACCTGAAGGACCAGCATCGCCCTAATAATAAATAAACATAAGCAACAATCAATCTTATCACTCTCGCACCCAGTTGTAAATGATGCATACACACTGGTCAGGTGTGTAACTTTACCTGACTGCCTTTGAGTCCTGGAGGTCCTTGGATACCAGGTGGGCCTGGACGACCCTATAGAATAAACATAATAAAGAAAGAGTAAAGATATGCATTAGAGTAGATATATTGATATTATAGCATTATGTGCCCATTTTATACAACCAGTTACGTTTATTAACTCACAAATGCAACCCAAATATAACATGAATATTTAATTGATATGTTCTATTGTTAGTCACTTGATCAATGAATTGATCCATATCAGTGTATCCTTATAACCTTATTACAGAACAACCCATACCTGTTTGCCTTCTCGGCCCTCGCCTGGCAAACCTGGCTCTCCTCTCTCTCCCTTGAGTCCTGGTAAGCCAACAACATTGCCATTTCCTTCAGGGAGTGATGGACAGCTGTCACACGCATCACCCTGGTGATGTTGACACAGACGCAATAAGAAAAGACAGAAAGCTTTCAAATTGCAAGTGAGCAGGAATCTACAGTAGATGGGCAGTACTTTTTGCCAACAAATTTAAATGCTGTCACATAAAAGTTGTAATCTGTTATATTAACATGATGAATGATGATTCAAATATCCTGTGGATGTAATTAATATGCGGCCGCATTATCAATGTTACACGACAGTGACCTTTTCTCCTTTTAGTCCGTTAAGGCCATTCCTGCCTGGTTCTCCTTGAGGTCCTTGGGGTCCAGGTACCCCATCCACACCTGGGTCTCCTTGTAAACCCTGATCACCCTACCAAAAGAAAATAAATAAATAAAAGAAATAAAATTATGCCCAGAAAAAGCCCTATTACAGAGTTAAAAACAAAAAAAACCAAAAACCTTACTTTCTCTCCTGTGAAACCTTGGAGACCTGGTGGCCCCTGTTGAGATATTCATTTTGAAAAAAAAGTCATTGTGTTTTGGTCTTCTCAAATTAAAAAAAATGATTCACTGATACACTAGAAGCAACACACCAACCTTGCCTCCTCTTATATAAGGAGATCATAAAATAGTCACTTACCTGTTTGCCTTCTACTCCTTCTCCTGGAGGTCCTGGAGGTCCCGGAGGCCCACGCTCCCCTGTGATCTTTATTGTAGATGGACCACTTCCCACCTCAGAGTTTGTGCCCTGGCACATGCCACATGAGTCTCCCTTAAATACAAGACACATTAAGCACATCCATACACTTTTAATGAAGTAGAAAAAAGCACAGGGTGAAAACATTCACTGACCTTTTCACCTTTTGGACCAGCTGCTCCTACACCAGGCTGGCCGGGAACACCCTGTAAAAAAAATGACACCACTAAGTAAAAATGCACTCCATTTAATAAAAAAATCAATCAATCAATCAATCTATCTGTCTATAACAATTTGTGTGATAAGCTGAACTGAGAAATAAACATGAATTTCAGAATGCCTTGCTTTTTTATATGATGTGTCACACTTGTGCTTTAATGACAGCAGCATTCAAGCTGTATGAATTCATAAAATTATATAAAAAAAAGGTAAAATTTGGTAATGCTTTTGCAGTCTATTGTGCTGACAAATACAGTAAAGTTATAACATTTTATCATTATTTTTATCATATATTTTTCTATTGGAATGCTTTAAATGCAATTTATTTGCATGACAAATCTGCATTTTCAGTAGACTTTAGCCACATAATGCTTCAGAAACCTGACAGGTTAGTTTACACTGAAATCAGTTAGACAGTCTTTTATTATTATTATCATTATGGTAACATTTAACAATAAGATGTCATTTGTAACAAACAATGAACAATATATTTATTACGGTAGCCTACTTATATCTTTGTTAACATTAGTTCATAAAAATACAATCATTCATTGTTAGTTCACGTTAGCTCACAGTGCATTGACTAATGTTACCAAACACAACTTGTCTTTTAAAAAATGCATTGGTGAATGCTGAATTTAGCTAATTATGCTAAGATTAATAAATGCTGTAGAAGAATTGTTAATTCTTAGGCTGATGATGCACTGGGCCTTTTTGAGCAATTTTGCCAGGCAACTTTTTTTAGAGCACTTTTTAATTGAGAATTGTAACAATTTTCCATCTGGATAATTGAGATAAGTCTTGGGTCCTATGTCTCAACTAGTTGACCATTTACAGGAACATTTCCTAAAGTTGCCTAGCAACATTGCTCAAAACCTTGCTCAATGTATGATCATCATATTCATTAACTAATGAACCTTATTGTAAAGTGTTACCATTGTTATTATATTTGCCTCTCTAACGGTGGTATTTGTGTGCTGTGTGATTGAAATCGAAAGAGTTGAGTTTAATCGAGTTGAGCTTAATCACCTTCTCTCCTTTATTTCCACTTGATCCTTTTGGACCAGGTTTGCCCTAAAAAAACAGCATCTGCACATTAATCTAAAGCTGAGGTCAGTCATAAATCATAGATGCAAGTTAAAAACAAAGAATATATAATTATAAATGGTTACTTACAGTTTTGCCTTCATTTCCTTTGCTGCCTGCATTACCCTATAACCAGAAAATTGCACACATGACTGTACATGTATTAAAAACTACAGTCTACACCTTATTGTTTCCTGAAATGACAATGCTATTTTACAGTGTGTTAAAGTTTATTACCACACATATACAATACACATGCACAGTGGCAACAAAAAATATATTTGGACACATAAGCCACACTTAAGCATATATCAATGTACTGGGGGGAAAATGCACTCTAACTTTGCTCAGAACTAACTTTTAGCAATTACTTTTAACCATCTGCTCCCAAGGTCATTTTTAATGGATGTATGAAGTCAGTTCCTCTCCACACAGGTGCCCTAGAGAGCAACTACAGGTGTAGTTCATCACATTAAGTACAGAGGTTCCGCTAAAACTGCCAACCGACTTATTTTTGTAAAATGCTTTGTTTCAGTTACCTAAAATAATGACATCCATACATTTAAGTGTCCAACTACTTTTCAGGGTCACTGCACATGCATATGTACTTGTTTATAACAGTATGCAACCATTCGAAAATATAGAAACCCATCATCCTACTGAATACATTTCCATTGGGTTTACCTTTTCCCCTTTTAGTCCACCAAAACCACTTAGACCTGGCTCTCCCTGTACATGAAAATCAAGTAAAAAGAAAAACAAAAATATCAGTGCATATTCCCTTGTTCAGCATACATCGAGTGAAAGCCTTGGCTGAGTAATTCCCTTTTTAAAAGCATTGTGCCGGAGGCTTATATCTGAGTTATGCAGATTAGGGATGTCTGCGATTATGCATGAGCCAATATATGCATCCCTGCACACTCATACACAATCACTGAAGTGGATATCAAAAACTGTTTGTATTGTAATTTACTCTACATCAGGACTTGTGGGAGGAAGCAATGCAGACGTTTTTAAATGCAATAACTCCACCATATTCACCTGCTCTCCTTTCTGCCCAATTCCTGGATCTCCCTTCTCTCCCTTTTGAGCTCGATTCAAAATGCCCGCTGGAGTATCTCCAATCGTAGGGCAGCTAGAACACGGTTCACCCTGAGAGATCAAAGATGGCAAGACTTCACAATTTAATTTCACTTCAGAACTTTTCCCAGTGTCGAGCAATTCACAAACAGTGTACAGATTCTTCATCTTTCTTGCCAACGCTTGGCAGACTCACCTTTTCGCCTTTGGCCCCGTCTACTCCTGGCTCTCCCTTTAAAAGAATCACAATGCGTAAGACAGTTTGTAAAAATGGCTCAAACTCTGGATGACATTTCCAATGACTCAGCACTCTTGAATGTGAAAAAAGAAGTTGAGAGTTTAGTCTGGGATACACCACAATGAGTAGTTGTCACAACATAGCTGCTGACTTTTAAGAAAATGCTCTGAAACAAGAAGCAGCGATTAGTATAAAATTGAATGCCATTTCATTGTCTGTGTGTGTTTGAAAACTAAGTGGGGAAAATGGGTCATTATGGTAGTTTGTGATGTAACAAAAATTTAAATGTTAATGTGATGTAGCAAAAACAGCCCAATAAATTCTAAGGGTCAGAGAAAGGGTGAAAAATGCTAATGTAAGCTAATTTATGACTACTGTAACGATCAGCTGGATGTGCCAGCCCAGCTCAGGGGGTAGGCACTCCAGCACCCAGCTAACTGTATTTGTTTTGTGTCTGTTTTCATTCTTGGACTCTTGTCACCGCCCATCTCATCTGTTGTCACGGTTCCCCCATTGATGTCTCCGCCCCCTTTGAATGTTGCCATAGCCACTCATGTCTAGTCTCCTCCCACTGACCTAGTTCTTTGTGTATAAAACCCAGATGTGTTTGTATGTCTTCACGGTCCATTAGCACTGTCTCATTGTCGCAAGTTTATTCATGTAAATCTCTGTTGTTTGATCTACTGTTGCTGACTTTGCCTGTTTTTGACCACCGCTTCTGTGTTACTCTCTGGATTGTGTTTGTTGTTACCGACCCTCGCCTGGACACTGACCACTCTTATGCTATATCTGCTCCACGCCTGTATGCTCCTGATCGACCCTGCTTGTCTCACTCTGTGATTTCAATAAACAACCTGCACTTGAATCCAAACGTCTCTCGCCTCATTCGTGACAACTACGCTTGTGCCGGAAATCTTGATTAACAATATAAGTGGATCTCAGGGGATCAAAGTAAGATGAAAAATAAAATATGAGTGAAATTTATTAACAAAATCCCCTTGATGGTGTTAAATTAGTTTATTTTTTATAATGCAGATATATGGTAAATGCCCAGTAAGCCATTTTTATTAGTTTATGTTTTTATATATAAAAATATTTATCCTCTTAAGACCCTGCATCTTCATATGAGGATATTATATTTTAGTGAACTCTACACTGTCACTGACTACTGTCACAGTTTTAAGTGTGGCTGTCCTGTAAAGAGCACATTCCGAGCTTTTCAGAAATACCAAATGTTTGGATGTTTCCTCATGATCACTCCCTCTCCTTAGTCTTCAAAAAATGTCTGAAATTAATTTAGTGATGGAAATAGTCTTATGGGAGTATAATAATAGTTTGTAATTAATATTTAAATATGCCTATTTTTTTTAATTGTGTGTCATAAATCATCATCTCAGAACAATGTTATGGGGTTTCAGATCTGTTTCAAAACAGAACATTGATTTCATACATGTTTTAAGAAGACAAGGGACATTGTCATTGTAGTTGACATTGTAGTTGAGGATAATCTTTATTGATTCTCTAATTGAGTCTTGATGTCTTGATGAGGACATAGCATAACTTATGAATGAATAAATTCGGAATTCCATTTTTATACATTATTTTTAATGCTCCAAACAATGTAAAGACATGAAAAAAAACCCACTATTTTTTCCTGAAACTTTTTTCTCGGTTCTTTATGTTTAATGTGCATGTGTGTGTTTTTATGCAGTAAGAAGCAAGTAAAAAGCAAATACGTACCTTGTGTCCTGCAATGCCATTCTGTCCAGTAGGGCCCTAAATAGAGGTATACAGGTATCAGCATCAGTCTCTCTAATCATGACACTAATATCATCCTAGCTGACCGCAACTTCTCCACTGTAAATGCCCCAGATTTGCACCCTGTCACTTTCTGCATTTCATGCTCTCACTCTGCCTACAACAAGGTATGAGGAATAGATTGTGATGGTATTGGAAATCATTACAAGCGAACAAGCGCTTTATGGTATGGTATGCAGTTTAGAATCCTTTTTTTGTCTGAAATTTTCCCTCTTACTCTAAAAAAGAGAGAAGAGAAATTTTAATAGGCCTTTTCTGTAGCCACTAAGTAAAATGAAATCTGACACAGACAGTGGTCTACACTTTGCAGCTGATGGACTTCATGGATGATAGGAGAGACCTGAATGTTCCTGAAGCTATAATGAAGCACGATAGAAGATCTGTTCTCCCTGCGAGAGGGTAGTGGAATGGTGACAGCATTTCTCATTCAACACAACAACAGCAGGTGAAAAAGACCTTGCTGATTGCTGGCTTATTTCATTGAGCTTGGCGTGCACAGATATGGCGGGCCAACTGAGGTAAAGAGCATTGTCAGCTGGATATTTTGCAATGATAAAGTGTCTACCAGGCACAGATTTGGGTATTGGAAGACAAAAGCAGTTTCGGGATGCTACACGGAGACATTTATTCAAACATGCAGAGCTGATTTGAGCTTTTAGTGATAAACACAAGCAGTTTATGGAGTTGGTTTTGAAAATGAACTCACAGGTGGACCCTGCTCTCCTTTGCCTGGGGCCCCTGGTTCTCCTTTAGGCCCCTGCTTGCTCTGCAAGGCCACGGTGTTGTCAGCAGAGTCAAAAGTCACCACTGGACATGGTTCACATGGATCTCCCTGAAGACAAAAAAATAAAAACATACTACATGAATATTCTAAAACTGAAAACTGTTTAAAAACTAGGAGCTGACATGGACACAATCCTCATATATATATATATATAAAAATGCTAAAAAAACAAAAATTAAATGACTTTCATATTATGGTGAAAGCCATTTGTGTTTGAAACAATATGTGATTAAGTAAATAATAAAATTGTTCATTTAAAAATAAAATAAAGCAATTAACATTCAATAATATGCACTGTAGCTTTCTGTAATTCTCATAACAAGCTACAGTTATTTTCATGCAGAATCTGAAATTCAGACTTGCTTAGTCTTACCTTCTCGCCTTTAGGTCCCCAAGGACCTCTTGGACCCTGTCAGCAAAACAAACCACGTCATTGGGTATGCATGAAGATTAGAAGCGCAGAAGCTCATTGAGTTGCAAATGCAAATTATGTGCTGATAGCTCCAGTGGTAATAAAACTAATTATGGTGCTGATGATAGTAAACACATTTTGTCCCTTACAGTGACAGAACAATCAGGATAGTGATAGAAAAGCAGGATAATTAACTTCTTTTGTCTTAGCAATTCAACACACGTCATTGTTTCACATACATTGTTTTGACATCCTTCTATAGGTCAAAATGATAAAAAATAGACTTACAGGTTCTCCAGGCTTTCCTTCTTCACCAGGCATCCCAGAATCTCCCTAGAAATGGAGAGAATGTTTTGTTATTATTAGATGCAAAATTGCAAGGAACACAAAAAGCTAATGGTATATTTTCAAACACGTTTAACACCTTCATCAATTTGTGGTCAAAGCAGGAAAACATATATTAGTAAACATACTTTCTCTCCTTTAGATTCTGGAGTTCCACCAGGGGGCCCCTGTGAGATAAAAACAACTGCTTATGAAGTAAAAATAGGACACCAGTGTACTGATTATTGCATATTACCCAGTATACACTGCACTTTTTTGTTACAGTATGCTAAACAGCGAGTATTATTATATTTTTTATTACTTTTGTTAAAAATAGTTAAGCTTAATATTCTTGTGGAAACTGTGATACATTTTTTTCCTGATTTTTTGATGAGTGGAAAGTAAACGAAATTGAATTTATTTAAAATATTAATATTTTTAACATTATAATTATTACACTTTCAATTTCCCGCATCTTCGCCGAATAAACATTAATTAAACCTCAAAGTACCTCAAAACCAAATATTTATAAAAACAATATGTATTGCTTTTTTATATTTTGATTAAGTTACTGTATTTTTAATGTGATTTTTTATCCAATTTTGGTGTACAATATTTTAAGTCAGTCTGGTCAAAACATAAGTAGCATTATAGAATTTTCAATGGAATTCACTGGAAATTAAAGGTGTAAATGTGGTAAGTCTATGCATTCATGCTATAAGAATAGTGGTATACATACATACTGCAGAAATGCTACTTTAGTATGCAAAATAGTATGCTATTTTTTTTTTTTTAATCTAATTATTTGAGATTTTTTTGCCAATTCATTAATAAGAGGAAAATACTTTTTTTTCCTCAACGGACAAAACAAAGCCGAAAAGTTGGTCAAAAATGCATTGACTGACAATAAAAAAATGAAAAACTAAAACAAAATAGTTACAATTTTCTCTAAAACTTAAAAACTTGGCAGTTGCAGCTCCTATTTTGCTATTTTGGTTTTTGGATGTCGACTCTATTTTCTATCCAATAAATACACTAAAGAAGACACCTAAAATGTAATAACTTTAAAACGTATTAACACTAATCTTAAAAACTGTATAGAAAGAATGTATTTAAACGATGAATCTTCCTACTGGTGGTCCTGGTTTTCCAACTCCAGGTGGTCCAGGAAGTCCTGGTTCTCCTGCGAGCCCCTCTGGCCCAACTACACCAGGCATACCCTGTGAATTCATCAGCGCTGAGAAACACTTGCGGTGCATAACAAGCACTAAAGATAATGACACCACAAAACTAGTTCATTTATAGTATCCCAGAAAACCATTAAACAATCCCAAGAGGATCATTCTGCTTTACCTTTTGTCCTTTAGGGCCCACCACACAAATAGGATTAGCTCGACCCTGTGACAGCCAAGACCAATAAAAGATCATTAGCTTGAGTTCATCTCAAACGCTGGCATTAGTATTATCACACTGCCTATATATCAACCCTCCAACAGGAATCAAACAAGCCAGTTCACCGATGACTGGAGGCTTAGATAGATAAACAGTTTAAAAGCAAATTCCAAATATGCATTAGTCGGCTCGGCCATATTCACCATTCCCTTAGCATGCTTTGTATACAGAATAGAAAAGATTAAGCGTAATGCGACCTGACTATCCATTTAAAAGAATCAATGAGGCTGCATTGATTTGTGGCTCTTTGTTGGCTTATGTAATCTATGCAGCATTAAGAAGATTTAACACCCAAACAGATATCTAATGAGAAGAAAAGGCAGCACTGAGTATATGGGTAAGAGTCTAATGCATAATGCTTTCCGCAGTCGAGTGCTGTGAGTATATGGAGCCACTTTAAACAATATAAAAGAAAGAGACTCTTGCATCCTTTTAAAATTAAAATATGTGCACAGAGACATATTATGCATGCTATACAGTTGCTTTTTGACTACAATTCTGCAGCGAGAGAATGACATCAACACATCTGAAGGAGACTCATAATGTACATAAAGTATTGAGCATCTTTGTCTTTCCCATCAAATGCTAGTCACTTACATCTTTGCCTGGACTTCCGGGCAAACCTGTGTCTCCGACTTCTCCTTTCTGTCCTTTATCACCCTAAGAGTGTGTATGAGAGTGACACAGACAGAAATTGAGATGAGTAAGCGGCAAGCTCTAATGCACTCATTAACAGTCACACCGTCTTCCTTTACCTTAACTCCTATAGCTTCTCCCCAGTTGGCAGGCAGACCCTGAAATGTAAGAGAATGAGAAATGGGTGAATCAATAGCCAGAAATAGTATCAAGATATCCCCTCTTCTTCAGTGAAGCCTGTTGAACAAAAATTCGATCGCCGACCTCTCTCTCCAAGACAAGGACACACACTTACCGACTCTCCCTTCTCTCCTTTCTCCCCTTTACCTCCTTCTGAACACTAAAACAAACAGATACAGCATGACACCCAAGTGACTAATTCACATTCGATGGAGACCAAAAATATGAGATGAAAATCTGGAAGGGATCATCTCATTTAAACCTGGAAATAATACTAAAACAATACAATACTCAACACAACAGTTCTTTCTGGTCCTCAATATGATTGGCTGATGAGATTAGGAAATATTAGAGTATGACAGAACTATATAATATACATATAATAATAAATAAAGTGACTGCATAAAAATGTAGCTAATCATTTTCAATAAAAGGCTTTTATTTTTTAAAGAGGACAGTTAATTCATAACTTCAAATGATCGGTTTGTGCCAGAAAGGTCATTTTCCAGGCAAAAACCATTGACTCACTCGTCCTGGAACTCCAGCACCAGTACAGTCCAAACCCTGAGAGGAAAAAAAAAAAAATTTAACAATTTAAGAAACAATAACCCATATGCATATGTATCAACATCCCTGACAAACTGTACATAAGCAACAGTCTTGCTTTTAAATAATATATCCCCCCCATACTGAAGAATCTTTATGTAGTATTGATGTCGTTTTCATTTATGTTATTAATGCATTTAGAGATTATGCCAGTAATAATGAAACTTTTGAGTAGTCTGCCAAGCTGGATCACTGGCACAGAAGCTAGCTCCTAATGAGGCATTTGTATAAGATGCCAAAATAAATAGAGCCGCAGTCATTTATTCCTAGCAAGCCTGGACAGAGAGCGGGATTTAGCACACAAACATACTTATTTGGTATGATTCAGTGTTTGACATTTCTTACCCGGTCTCCCTTCTCCCCTTTAAGGCCTGACTGACCCGCATAACCCTCCTGAATAGCCTGCAATAAAATTTTAAATTCAATGTACAGTACTCCATGTTTATAACACAATGTCTTATGAAGGCTGTTAAAAATAGACCAGCTTGGATTGAGCCTGTAAGCAAAAAAAATTGTTTACTGTGCCAAGTTTTTTTTTTTTTTTTTTGCAAACGTTTACATGCAAATATGAAACAGAGCATGTGACATGATAAAAGCACTGATCAACTGTGCAAAAATATCTGGCACTGGACAAAAAAAATCATATTTCTAACACTACATGTGTCATTGCAAGTGCATTGATAGCTGCGTCTCGTGAAGTTTCTCCAAAGCATCAGCAAGTCTGGTCAACCTTTAATCATTCAAACCCAACAAGTATCATGAGTCTTTGCCAGATTTTTCAAAGACATTAATGCATCTCTTTCCAAGGGCGTGATAACGCAGCCCTCATGCACACTCATGCATGCAAATCCCGTTGCCTACCTACACAGCCATTAACCATGCTGCACACATGACAAACTGAATGTGAATACCCACACTCGATTCCTCACTGAGCAGTACACAGCCTGCACACTGGAAAAAAGAGAAAACCAGGTAGTTCCTATCCATGACAATGTCTGCGTGTGATTTTTGAAATAGAGTTTCGCTCCACTCTACTCTGCTTTTAAAGTTGTTACATATGTTGGCCTGATGGTGGCAGTGCAACATAACGTTAATTGGCATGAGAGTGCAGAATTTGGGGCGCATGCATGAGGACCATGACTGCTTGTCATTTCAGCTTGCCGTGTGCCTCTCACGGGAGACAAAGATCAATAGGAACAGAAGACTCCTCACGGCAATGTTCAATAACGCCAGCTGCAAAACTATAAGGGAGGGGGGACACGCAAAGTCAAATACTTATAAATAGCTGTTCGTTTTTGGCGGAAGAGCACAATTAAAAGAAAATCCACCTCCAGTTGAGTCCTGCTCAGCCAACAGGCGGTTAACGTGCATTGATGTGGTGAGGTAAGAGAGAAAGAGAGGAAGGGGCCCGTCTCAGAGCGGTGGGATGATTCATTCTTTCCAGAGGTGCACACAGAAGAAAGCTACATGATGAAAATCAACTCTTTGAGATTTTTACGCAAGAATGAATGGATTTATATACAATCCTTTATTCTACCGTAAGAGATTATATTGTTTTAAGAGCATCTGTGTCTATGACCAATTCTGCCCTTAGTGTTGTTGTGAAATATAATGGGGATAATACAGTTGAAGCATAAACAGCAGCATTTGTCCCAATATATTGCAACATATATTATCAGCAAATTAAATTGTAAAGCAAAAATCTAGGTTACAATGAGACATCTGCTATATGGTGAATAGAGCTGATTCGTAAACTTTGAAATGCACCAGTGTTTTCACTGAAGACGCGAAGAATATGATAATGTTGTGTTAGAAAAACAGTCATTTTAAATTTTACAACTTATTTGCCTACTTGAACACACAAAACACTAAAACGGTAGTAAAAGATAAAAACAACTTTAGTTTTAACAGAAGAATTAAAGTAAAAGTTTACAGTTTATTTCCACTGCTAGTGTTTTAATGCAGTCTTGACTTTGCTTTTATGTTGTTTGTTAAGAAAATTGTGCAAGATCCACTTTTGAATGAGTTAGCAAATGTGAATGAATGATCCCAAGACTAAAAGGACTTCACAGATGCACAAGGTCCTAAAATCCAAGTCAAATATTTTCGGACATTAAAAAATAAATATGATCTCACATTGTCAATCACGTTGACACATTACCTCAGATCTGTAAGGACATTTACTCATAATACGAAGTATTTAGCAGAAAAAAAAAGTTTTTTTTTATATTCTCAACATTTTAATTTAAATTATTCTTATAAAATTTCCTCAATCTTAGCTTTATTTATATTTTGTGCTAATTTCCATGTGCCTTTGTGTTCATCTAATGTTCATATTTTATTTCAACTTTAGCTAGATTGCTGAAAATGATTTTTAATGATGTAGTTTCAGGCTTTGCATTTTATTTGAAAAGGGGATCACCTGTCAATCATGGGTGTTATTCACATATTGTGCCAGAGAAGCTCATTTACCAAGCACACGCAAGTCCCTCTTAATTCCAGGTGATGTACCATTCCATAACATGCACTGTTATCAGAAGTAAATTATCTCATGAGTTTGCCAGGGTCAGTGTCAATGTTCTGCCCACTGCAACTCAACACGCAGCAATTTAATTACCAATTTCTCTGAATTTCTACAGCTATTGGGTGAAATCTGCTGGGGTCACAATTTTTTGGTAGGTTTGAAGCCTTATGATTGGGACTGCCTGTTGGCAAATAGAATTATTTGATTTTCTAGTTACTTCATTCAAATAACTTACTTTTTCTGCCAATTCCTTGGATCCAAAAATTGCCTGTAGAACATAAAAACAAAGTAATAGACAATGTTACAAACTTTAAAAGACACAATGAATCCAAAGTAGCTACAGATCTAATAACAATTTTCAGTTAACATGAAGAGAGATCACATAAAACAGGAAAGCCTTCTAAACAGGGTCTAGCAATGCCTATGTACATATTATTCCATCTCCTACTTTTTAATACCTAACAATATTCTGCTGACTTGAGGTTGGCATATTCAAGTGTATGCCTCATCTAGATTTGTTTGTATTGTCATTCTACCATTACAGAGTTTTATCAGTGAATATGAATCTCTTTTGAAAGAGAGCAAATGGGGAGGAGAACTGGTAGGAACGTAAAGGGGGAGGTGCAGTGAGGAGGGACATGATTTGAAAGAGAACATCAGGGACAGGCAGAAAAACAAAAGACGTGTTTGTGGAGCAGATGTATAAGTAAATCCTCAAGTCATGTCCGAGCAGAGAGAGCAAACACGGCATCAGGAAGGCATGAAAAAGGAAGAGGAAATCATAAATACAAGAGCTAGACAGAAAAGTGTTCAGTACCTAATCTCCGGTCCAACCCTGAGATCCAGGTTAGAAATTGCTGCAAGCGCATGCACACACAAACACTAAAAACATGGTTCCACAGAGAACACAAAATGGACACGTTGTCCGTACAGCTACAGGCTTGCACAGGATGGAAGAGAATTGTGATGACCCCTTCCAAAAACCCTGGCGGAATGAGCAGATGAATAATGCAGGAAACTTTGTTTAGCTGCAACCGTGCAGCTCTCAACTCATGAATTTCTCCCTGCCGGTGAGATCGACAGAAAACAGATGCGATGATAGAAGACGATGCTGTGCTTTTAAGGGACTTTATTGCGGGGTGGACTGAGGATCTGCATCGGAGGAAGGGGTTAATACAGAAGTAGGCTAATGCTGCTAAAGCAGCGTCCAACACAACCTGGAACTTATTACAGTCTGTCGTAAAACACAGACTGCTGTGGGACAAAACAGTAACCTGGGTCAGGGGAAAACATGGGAGCTTGTGAGAATTTGTACTTTTTTTTTCTTTCGGCCTGTCTGCGCATGTGTACCTCCAATAGATAAATAATGAGGGCTGAAGTATGTCTGTGCTGAGCTTGAGCTCACAGCTGTGGAGCTGTCTGGTAGACTGTATATGGAAGAATTCCACAAATTAACACACACACGCACAAAATTACCATCATTTGTCCATGAGCTCATGTACACGTCGACAAAACATGGCATTTTCTTTAAAAGTAATGCTACTGCAGGTATACTGAAGACATATGTTACTTATTTTCATTACGGAATATTTTGAGAATAAAGTCAAAATACTGAGAATAAATATGCTTTTGATTACACAGCTCAGCCTTTACATTTTTTAGTTTTTTTTTTACAACTTCAACTTCTTTTCCATCTAAAATGACCAAAAAGAAACAAAAATATATAAAAAGCATGCAAAAGTTTTAAAGCATGGGAACTTGAAATCTAATTTGTGTCTCTTTTTAGTAAATAAATACATTTTCTTAATATGTGAGCCAGGAAAACAAAACCAGTCATAAGGGTCAATTATTTTAAACTGAAATGTACCATCATCTGAAGGCAGAGATACAACTGTCTGGATTCTGAGGGTGCCAAAAAAATAAATAAATAAAAAAACATTAAACCTGTCCAAATTAAGTGATTAGCAATGCAAATTTCTAATAAAAAATAAGTTTTAATATATTTGCAGTATAGAAAATGTACCAGATTTTCATGAAAGATGATCTTTAATGATTTTTGGCATATCAGAAAAATTGATAATTTTGGCCCATACAATGTATTTTTGGCTATTGCTACAAATATACTTTTGCTAGTTAAGACTGGTTTTGTGGTCCAGAGTCACATACAGTATAATATATTAAGTAAATTAAATAAAGTATTTAAATACATTTTTAGATGAAAAATAAGTATTTATAAAAAAAACAAAAAACAAACATTAGATAGTAAGACATTAAAAAGAGACCTAATCTAATATAATAAGAGACATTTAATCTAAGAGGTTAGATTAAATAAATAAATCAGTGTGTTAAAGGGGTAACAAAAATAATTAAATAAAAATGATAAAAATAAAAATGAAATACACTTAAATTCTTACAGTGTATAAATTGGGCATTGCTGTCTAAATTCAGACAATTGTTCAATTTAGCTGGCAAGGTCAAACATTAATTTGTTAGTTCTGCTAACATTTTATCAGAGGGATCAAATCCTAAGACTAGAAGTGGCATTAAACACACAAAGTGATATATCTAATGTGTACCAATGGAGCTAATTCCTCTGTCACTATGGCAGCAAAGATTAAGAGAGCATTTACACAACAAAACCATTTTAAATCATTTCCAGTCTCGTGTTAAGATGTTTATCCACACAAAGCGGGAGTTGAATGTTGGTGTATGTGTGGCTGTAGATGCAACAAACTGTTTTGAGTGCATTTGGATCCAATACAGGGCCCTCTGGATGTAATTATGTCACATGTGTGAGTGTACATGAAACAATACACGTGGCAAACGGAGAAGATATGTGACCAGTTAAGAGACCAGCTGAAGTACCTCCACCAACCAGCTTTTTATTAGTCCTGCTAATGATCATGACTCACTGCTGCCAGGAGAAACAACAAGAGCAGCCCACACCAACATCACAAATCCTCTTTTCCACAGAGGACAAGTTCCTCCCCCCATATACACAGCTTGCGTTAGCAGTGAGAAACTGCTGATGAATTGTGTTTTCAGGGGAAAATAGCATCCAAATATCTGGTTTAAGTGGAAGTCATTGTTATCTTGAAAAGACTTAAGGTATTCTTGGGGAAGGCTTAGATGCTGAAATGCGAAAAGACATGATTTTTTAGCAATCAGATTGTGTTGCTGATGTAAAATTCATGTTTACTCTATCAACTAAGATGTATGTTATGAATATAAAAACAAACATACATGTTTATTTTTCCTCTATGTGGAGTTGCGTTAATTTTTTTGATTTTTCCACAAGATTCTCTCACATAGAGATGTGGCGTGAGTCTCGTTGGCTTTGCCTTGTTGCTACTCGTCATCTTATTAATCGCCGTTTACATGCACTGAATATGATCAAATCCGAGCCAATCTCAGTTAGATGTTTTAATCAGATTAATGTTGAGTTCTATTACTATTTATAAAAGACACCCGCTAGTGGTAATGGCCACCCACATTTGGTGGGTTGGCGGGTGTTAATCTCAAGCCCCGGTAATAAAATATGACTCAGAGTAACTGTCAGAACAAATTCACTGTGATAATATCAGATAATTTTGATAAAAAAGTTATGCAATGAATTAGGCTGAATAGCTGTTAAATTTAAGTACATAGTTTACCAGTAATACCAATTTTGGTCAACCATTTACCAAGCAATGCTTGATTTTGTTCAGTCTGTGTTAAAAAGCAATTAAGGAAAAAAAACAAAAAAAAAACAACAAAAACTCTTAAGCAACACATGGTCAGGTCAAAGTGTCTGAATAATTTTTGGTCCCAAATATTTTATCAGTTTTAACAAAATCAGTCGTAAGTGTTAATTTTCCGAAATTAAGATTTATACATGATCTGAAAGCTGAATAAATAAGCTTCCCATTGATGTATGATTTGGATGGATGGGGCAATATTTGACCGAGATACAATTATATGAAAATCTGGAATCTGAGGGTGCAGAAAAATTTAATCTAATCTATGCTGAGAAAATCACCTTTAAAGTTGTCCAAATGAGATCTTATCAATGCATATTACTAATAAAAAATTAAGTTTTAATATATTTCTAGTAAGAAATTGACTAAATATCGTCATGGAACATGATCTTTACTTACTATCTTAAGGATTTTGGGCAAAAAAAAAAATAATAATAATTTTGACCCATACAATGTATTTTTGGCTATTGCTACAAATACACAGACTGGTTTTGTGGTCCAGGGTCACAAATGACCTATAGTTTCCTACCCCCAGTAGTGAAAAGAATATAAACAGTTACATCTGCTGTCTGAATAATTTTTGATTGGACTTTATTGTATGTGTTGATTGACCCACAAAAAAAACAACAACAAACAAATAATAAAAAAGCAGCTTATGAACTGTAGATGAAGGCCAACTACTCAAAAGACATTTAAAAAAAAACACTAATAAAAAGATAGAGAAAAAGAGAAAGAGCGGGAAGGACAACATGTATATAAAAGCAAGACAAGAAGAGAAAGAGCAAATATGAAAAATAAAAAAAGCTGTGAAAGCAGAGAACGCTTGATTTCAGCATTTCTACGGCCCATTGGTCATTGTTCACAATAATTCACATTCATTTCCAGTTTCTGCACAAGAACTCATTCAACTGCCTGCAAGTGAGATGCTTAATGGCCACTAACTGTGTCATTTTATGTTAAATATATCAGGATGAGAAATATTTATCAGCCTACATCACATCTTCAGCTCATCTTGTCATCTATTTATGTGCTATAATACTGCTGGGATGCACCGTTCAAGTGTTTTAAGAGGGGGAAAATACGAAAAACTCAAAAGGGTGCTGCAAATTAATATGTCATTAGTATATTCACCTGCAGAGACTGGCAAACCTATTTTAGGATAATTACTTTGGGCTTTCGGAGGTTTGCTGGTTAATGTGCACGAATGCATTTGATGGATGTCTTTGGTTATCATATAGTTAGGTAGCGTTTTAAAATAGCACATTGAATAAAAAATACAGTACAGCTCGTTAAAAAACGCATCTTGAGGCCTCATCAAATATGTTCCATTCCATTGCATTCTTGCTGCTTTTGAACGCAAGGATGTATCCTCTGTCTACGCCCCCTTAATAGCTCCCACTGAGAGCAAGTACGTGTGTGTCTTCAAACACTTCAAACCATCTCAAGATCAGGATCCCACATTCAATAACTAACAACCCCTCTCCTAATTTCTCTAAGATCTTTTCATTAGAGGCCCTTTCAGAGACACTTCAGTATCAAGGGTTGCTTGTGCAAATGAGTTTATGGATTGTATTTTAACAACATTTCTACAAATTAACTGTAGAAGAATAACAGTCAAATTAAATATACCTTAGTGAAGGGACTGTTCGCAAACTCCACCTGGTTCTCTGCGGCTCGTCGACTCTTGGGAGCATCGGGTGGACACTGCAGAAGCACAAAGAGCACAGTTCAATAGGTAAAATATAATATAAGATAAAAATTTAAACTGAAAAGAACTTAAAATTCAACTGGGTTATCAAAATTAAATATTAAATATTAAATTAAATTAAATTAAATTAAATTAAATTAAATTAAATTAAATTAAATTAAATTAAATTAAATTAAATT
>JAUMHI010000064.1:9422930-9450367 GCA_032359435.1 Enteromius unitaeniatus
AATGACCTGTGTAGCCAAAATATGTGTGTTAGAGAACAAATGTATGGTTAATGTTTGTATCTTTAAAATCGGTCCATGAGAAAAGCAGTTCTAGGCTATGAAATATATAGTTTGCACTGTTTGATTAAATAAAAGTCCTCTTATATAAAAGTGTTTTTTGTGTTTTGCTTTGGTACCGAAATTGGTACAGAGAACCGTTTCACTGGTATTGGTAACCGAATACTGAAATTTTGGTACCGTGACAACACTAACTACAACTTAAATTCCAAATCTTTTGAAGCCAAGAAAGCGAAACATATTTAATACCTGCTTATAGGCCTTTATCTGGTTGACAAACCGATCTGTATGCTTTCTCCATAAATCAAACTTTCAAGTTTCTTGACTTCAATTCATTCATTTTATCCATTCACTGTGTTTCAAAAATTCAGTGTCTGTCAGTTTCTAAAACAAAACTATGGTTTGATTTGTAAGGACTTGGGAGATAGTTCACAAGCTGTATTAAACACTTTATGGTGCTTTTGAACTATTATGCTTTCTGAAGCTTGAAATTGTCAGTCTCCATGGGGACTAAGAAGAAGGACCAGAACATGTCTTCAAAATGTCTCCTTCCATAGATGGAAAGAAATGGGTTTAGAACGACATGAGGATGAGTAAATGATGATAGAAGTTGATTTTTTGGCTGAACTCCTTTTAAATATTCATAATGTTATGTTGGCAGTAGTATGAATTAAACATACAGAATCTTAGCTGTTTGAACTAGCCTTTTACAAAGTCATCCTTTGATTTGGAGACCGGGCCCTTACCTTCAGCTAATGCCAGATGACCCCCGTGAACCAAGCAGATGGTGAGAAGCACCAGAGAGGAGCAGATGACCCTCATGACTCCCTCCTTCAGCTCCTAACCATGATAAAAAAGAATGAGTGAACAGGTGAAAGGGAAATTACTTACGCAGACAGAGAGGAATGTAAATAATCAGGAAACAGGTGTGTTAAGAAACACTAGAGTACACGTTATGACAAATTGCCATTTTCTTTAGATTCAATACCATGTGTCTGCAATAAAAGAGTTTCTAAATAATTGCTGAAAAGCAAAAGAAAGCATGTGGGAGCAGTCATAATCAATATAGCGGTTAAAGGCCAGATTAATAACAGTGTCTATTAGGTTGGATGGGTGCATTTTAGAGTATAAATAGTGCTAATGATCCAAAGAATTTCCAATAAAGCTTTGTAACCCATGACGTTTGATGATTATCATTACTGTGTCCATCTGTCCTTGCCAGTAACACTGTCATTTCTCACATACACAGCAACACAATGGTGCACCACAGTGAATACTAAATATGTGCTGTATACGGCCTGCCTGCCATCCATCCATCTACACACACACATATATATATATATGTATGTATATATATAAATATATATGTATGAATGCATGTATGTGTGTGTGTACTTGTTTTTACTATGTGATGTTCACAGACTGCACAAAGATAGTAAAATAAGGAAGTGTGTGGGGTCTCTAAATCGGGAGACACATTAAAACACACTGCTGATAAAATAAAACATTGTGGGATACACCAAGTCATCCAAGTATTTCATGCACAAGAAAATCTGAATGTTATGCAGATTATAGATTGCAGCACATAAGATTGAGGGTTGGTACGATTTCCTTTATTTGATTAGACTAAAAACAGCTAAAGTTTACACCCTCAGAGAACTGCTCTCCCCACAGAAGAGAGGAGCTGAGCTCATTAGCATTTAAAGGAGCATGCACAGAAACGGCTGCTGTGATCCAAAATACAAAAGATACATCCCTCATATAGTTTTCAATGGGGAAAATACAATGCTCAATATGGCTGCTCTATCGAACGCAAAAGCGTCAATCACTAATTTGTAAAGTCAGCGCATCAAAGTAACAGCTGTTAGAAGTACCGGTTGCCATAGAAACAGTAAAACGCTCTAAGACGTGCGCTTAAGACTGTGCACGTGCACTGGCCGTTCCAGCCTGAGAAATAAGCTTTTTTAACGATATTTGAGAAAAATAAACAACATTTAGCATACCATTGTTGTCAAATTTCGTAAGTGATTTTAAATTTATTCATACATTTTGTGGATGGTTCTAGAGAATTTGATGTTTTCACATTCGTAGATACATGAGCTGCACTTGAAGGCATTTCAAAAATGGCCACAGAGTGACAAAACCGGCCTTAAAGGGACGTTGCTGTGTTTTACACTACCACTGAGAAATTTTAGCTAAAGTATGTTACAGACTTTTCACCAACACTTTATTTTAGGTTCTCTTAACTAATTGCTTATTAGCATGCATATAGCATACTAGAATATTAGCCATTTATTAGAAATAATTAAACACATATTAATGCCTTATTCTCAACACAGTCTCACTCCAACTCGTCACATTTTGATGTTTGGTCAAGACCCTTTTGTGTCGCCGTATGAAGTTCAAGGTACCACTTTTCGACGTGTTTTAAATAGGAAACCCTTAGTGTCAATATGCTGACGCGATATTATGTATATATTATTATATGATACATTTTTTTTATTTTATCATCATAATTAAAAGATATATTGGATAAAAACAATGCCATTATTGAATATATGTAGGGGTGTGATTTTTAAATGTAAACAGTCAAAACTGTTTTATTTAAATGATATTATTTACACATTTGCATGTAACCCAACCCCTGCCCATAAACCTACCATCTGTCAATAAAACACAAGATATAGCAGGCAAGATACAACCACCGTCATGATTTATTTGAAAAATATCGATATTCCAAGTCTTTTGAGGCAAAAAGATTAATTTGTGAGAAGAATAGCCTTCTGCCTTCTGCATACTTCCTGTGCGCTGCTACAGACTTGTTTGTAAAGTATTTATACTGCTTGTTTAAGTTTTTGATTTGTGCAATAAATACCTGTGACTGCATTTGCCTGTGTGTGTGTGTTTATATTGTTCGGAGGTGGGTAGGTTTAGGGTGGGGGTGGGGTTTGGTGCTCCAATAAAAGTAAAAAAATTATATAATAAATGTATATATGCATGCAAACCTTATCCTTAAAATCCTTAATCCTATTAATACCTAAACTTAACCCCTACCTAACTATTAATAAGCATAAAATCAGGAATTTAGTGAGGGAAAAGTCATAGTTAATAAGTGTTCCCTATTCGGAAGTGTTAATGACTTTTCATTAAGACCATAAAGAATCATATCAACTTGTGGAAAATTGGCATCTGATGTTTCATTGGATGTGTGTGTTATGTTCATGCATTAGGAGGGATTCAGCACATTTAACAAAGAAATTAAACTAAATAGACTATCAAGCATGCCTCTGATATATTTACCTGCATTCACAGAACCAACACCACCTCACTCCCCTGTTAACAGACATGCTGCTCACTCAAAGTGACCCTCACTGGCATGTCTGGACATGAACCTGTCAGAGTAATGCATTTGTCAGAAAGCCTGAGAGGGGGAAGGTCTACTCCTCGTCCTTTTATGGCTTTCTTGTAAATTTCAGTGATGTGTGTGCAGGCAACACCTAATCTGCATCCTCCGACTGAGGTCGTATAACCTGTAGACTCTGTACCAGTTGAGACTCCAAAAGTGAAGGTTTCATGTAAAAATAACACAACCGTTGTACGCTATCACCTGAAGATGCGAAACGCTCTACTCTCTCTCACCGGCCATCCACACGTCTGCTTGTATCATTCCAATTCAGTTATTTACAAAGCTCCAACTTGCTTCTCGCTGCCAAATCAACAGTGTTCTTGAAAACAAGACAACATCCATTTCAGGTGAGCGAGGCAGAGATACTCCATTACCTGTATTCAATGCCTCTGGGCAATTTTTCGCATCCACGCACAGAAAATGAAGTGGAAATTAAAGCTTGTGCTTGTTTTGTTTCCTTTTCACTTTGTTTGCGTGTAGCGAGAACAGCTGGACCATGCAGATAAAGGAAAGAGTCTCTCTTGCGTTCTGCCTTGGCTCACTGCCCGGCAATCTGAAGCGAATGTCTATAGTCGAAATGACAAAGGCACTAGTTAGGAAATCAAGTATGTGGGCTACAAACGCACCGGGGTGACAATTCACAGTGTTTCAATGAAAGTTTGATAGTTACAATCAATCTATGCATGCGAAAACAATAATTCGAGACCATCTAAGAGAATGGCTAAAAGCGACAATGTACATTTTTAATAAACAAGAGCTTTAATTAGCTATTGTTAAAATGTCTACAGTCATTTTGTTTTGCAGACTGCTGACAGGAAGGAGGTTGTCAAGAAGGTGCGTAGTTGTTTTCATGTCAGAGTCTGAGAGCTCAGGGAAAGAGGGAGCGTTAAACTCTCTCTCTCTCGCTCTCTTCAGAGCAGTGCAAACAAGCGACAAGCTGATATTTATGCCTGTTTTACGTATATAGTGCTGTCAGTTAATCGCCGGGTTATAAACACCTCTTAAAATCACTATTTTGGGAAGGCAGGGTGCTAAAACTATCACTGGTGTTAAGGCCTAATGATATGACACCATAAACAAATCTCAAAGTTCAACAGAAAGTTAGACTTAACCTGGTGCATGTACACCCAATTTTTTCAAAAGAGCACACAGCATTTGGTTACAAGAAACTACGAGCTAGAGAGACACATCAAACACAAGCAGAGAGCAATCCAGGGAGATTTATAATGGGGTCTGTGGCATTTGTAATCATGTCTGTGGCGCTGTTTAACCTTCAATTACAGCTGTTTTGCAATCATTCTTCTCCAAAGGAGCATTTATCTTCTTTTTTTTGCATCTTTCTTCTCACTCAAGGCAGAGACTGGTTTTCCTGAAGCTTGGTTTATCAAACTAGACCTAATTATTGATGGGAATGTGTTGCAAATACAGCAAATGGGAATAGACTATGTCTAAAAGTTATGCTGCAAACGTTTCTTCACCTCGTCTTCCTCTGTATTTGCAGCAGATGGTTTTATCATCAGATAGAGCAAGCATTTTTTTTTCCACTCCCACGGGTTGATTAAAAAAAAAATCCCTGTGTATACCCTTGGCAGACAGTATGCTGAAGAGGTTTAGAAAGAGATTATGAATGAACTACGGTCTGTATCAAATTTAAAAGCACCTTGCCAGGGGGTTGCTTGGAAGAAGTGTCCTTTGATTACACTTAGAAAGTTGCTCATAATGACAAGCAAAATTTGCAATGTCTAAAAAAAAAAAGAAAAAAGAAATATCAGACAGAAGTGTTAGCTTGCACAGCTGCACAGTGCAGATGCGTCCCCTCCTCCTCATATCGAAAGCACCACAGAGATGTGATCAAGTTCTAAACGTCACTGTGACACGCAGCTGTCCAGATGCGCGCGTGGAAAGAGGAGCGCGCATTCTGTCTCAGAATATTTTTATTTTACATATTGCTTTACACAATACTGCAGTGATTTGCATACAACTAAAACAAAATGCAATTTACGTAGTATTATTATTAAATAATAATAACAGCATTATATAAGAGAAATAGCATCTCCTCCTCTCGTTTATTGTTCCGTTTTTCAACATTTAACCGTTTGCTTTTTGTTTAAATAATAAAATACGTAACAAAAATGTTTTTGTTAATACAATCATACTACACGAAAAATATGCAGTAAATTATAAAGCGCTGCGATCTTAATATCCGGAGCGCGCGCGTCATAACGCTCTACCTCTGGGGGGCCAAGATTATGGCACCAAGTCAAAAAGTTTTTACCCCAAACCAAAGTGGTAAAAAGTTATAAAGGAAAAGCATTTCACTAATTGCATTTAAAATCCGACTGCACGTGGCACATTAGAACTATAATTAATTTAGATTAAATCCATTTGAATGATGAAAACAGATTAAAATTGGCTGCATATAGAAATAAATATTCATTTTATTAATGAATATTTCATCAGAAATATTTATTTGCATTCCCACAAAGCATTAAACGGCTGCTTATACGCATGCTGTATTATAATTAATTCATTATTTATATATAGAATAGGCTATGCTAAAAGCCCTATTTAAGTAGTCTAAATAATTAGCCTAATGAAAACCTAATCGAGCAATGCGCAAGGATCCTCGCCGTCGTTCGAAACAAAAACAATTAATTTTACCTTCTGTGATCTCCAATCCAATGAATTACGGCCACATTAATCCACAGAATACTCTTCTCAGTGTAATCCAGTTTGCTGAAAGAGCTTCCAAGAGTCCTCTCTAGCGTGGATAAAGTTTTTCCCTGGGAGTTCTCCTTCCAAACTCCTTTCTCCCCTCCCCTCGCCTCAGAGTTGTTATATTAAACTTTCCCTTCTCTTTCGTTCCTCGATGGGAGAATCTCCAGCATAGGCTTGATGACATCATCAGCTGCTCCGGCGTAGTGTGGAAACGCGCCGCAGGCTTTTCTTTCCGCTGCCGCCTCCCACAAGTCCTGCTTTGTTTGATTCCTCCTTTTTAACTATGATTCCACGACTAAGGAACTTATCTGAGGTCATGCTAATGCAGACAACGCTGTGGGTTAGACGGGGCATATGTGACTGAATACCAAAGGCAAAATATTACAAACTACTTCCACAGTTTTGATGGTAACCATATAGTTAAACGGCAATGGGTCGTCTGGTCCTTGTTCTGTTGATTCAACTTTGGCGGTAAACCATGTGGATTAAGTTATACGCGTTTCCTGTAACTATAATCATAACTTCCTCAAATAATAACAAATATTGCAGTGTCCAAAACTGCATAGGTTACTTAAAAAAATGTCAAGAGTATTATGTCTGAGCCCACAATATTGATAAAGCAGGACATGAACTTGGAAGATATGCTGCATTCAATCACTGGACAGTTTGCATTCCCATCATTCCATGAGAACAGTGGAGTCTTCAGATGCAATAAATTTAGTAATCTAAAGAATCTTTTTCCACTTTAAAGAACATTCTGGTGGAATGGAAAGGTTCTGTGGAGCAACCGTCAATGCCAGAATCTTTTACTTTAAGAGTGTAGGGTGACATTTCTAAATCATTAATAAATTAAAATATTAAACAATTAATAAATTAACAAACTAAAGCAAGCTACAGTAAGAAAGAATTATGAATTACGAGGAAATATAAATCTATTACAGGCCCAAACAATAATCCCTCACAACATTTTTCATTGAAAATAAATTGTGAGCCACATTTGCTGTGCTTGACCTGCTGTAGGCTTCAGTTGTTATCCGCCATGGAAAAAGTTTCTTCTCCTGACAGAAACCAAAAATAGGGTTAAAAGTTATTCTAGTGCAACAGTTATGGTTAAAGTTAATCAGCACATATAAAATGTGTCCTAAGTCTTATATAATAAAGTTTAATCCATTAGAATATAAATATTCTTCTCATAAATTTATATTGTGTACCCCTTGCATCTGTAAGATGTTTAGCATTTCTTAAAGAAATGTTATTTTTAGTACTGCATTGAAGAAGTTACACATATATCCCAAGACTTAATAAATGCATTTTAATAAATGTATTCTTCCTTAATAAATTGATTATTTGCAGCTTCTTGTGACAGTTCCCTCAACTGTAGTGAACTTAAGTATGCAAATCATGCTGGGAGAGAAAATAATAATTACAGTACCTGGAGGATCACAATAAATGAAAGCAAAAAATAAACCATATACTCATACTGCTGCAGAAGACTGCAGTCATGATACTCAAAGAATCAACACGATCTAAAGAACAAATATAAACATGATATAAAGAACAAACTAATTTTACACACACACAAATAAGTTAAAGGACAGTACAAAAAACATTCATTAAAATAAAAACATTTTGTAGACTTATGAACGTAATCCAGTTTTATTTTTATATTAAAAACATTAAAAGATTGTTTTAAAAGTTGTTCTAAAAATAGTTGTTATCCCTGTACCAAAGGGCTATCACAAATTTGATGGGAACTTTAGCAGAACTTCTTGGGAAATAAGAAGCTCTGGTTTAAATTTTGTTTTTGTTTAAAAGGTTGTGTTGCATCACGGTATAACCCTGAGAGCTGAATATCATTAGCACTCCCGACTTGTTCAGCAAAGAAACTCTTGATTAGTCATGGCTTGATAATGTCAGCTTTAACAGCCCAATAAATTTCATTGAACAAGTAAAATACTGAACAACAGAGGGCAGCTAAACTACTTTCTCATAAGGTTTTTGTCATCTTCTCCAGCTTTTTGTTTGTTTGTTTTTTTTGCATGTAGGGCATAACCTTTGACTTAACTCGCTCATCTGTATCCTAACAATCCCTTAGTTCTCCAAAAGTTCAAGGCTTTTTGAAAACAGGATGTTAGTGACTGCATGGCAGCAGCAGTGACAGGAACATCTGGAAAAAAGGTGCTTGACTATCCTCATGTGCCTCCAGTCTTCCAGACCATAGCAAACATAAGGTATGCAGTCCAAAATCTAGAAATCAGGATGTAACAGAGCATTGAACTGGAGATGCCTATAACAGTACTTCAGTCCCAGTGAGTGAAAAGTACTAGATATTAAATACTAATGCTGCAGCATTGTGCTTTTGAGTTATCCTCACCATATGAAGTCCAACATTCCCCTCTGTGATTTTGCTGTGCTGTTTGGAACGATGATGGACAATCTTGATGTCATCTTGTAAAATATAGATGAGATGATGTAAACAATGTTGTAAAAAACACACCCAGGGGATGCAAACAAGCAGCAGTGGTGCTGGAGCACAGCCAATACGCGTTTCATCTGCAGTTAGACCATTAAATAATATGACAGAGAGAAATAGCATTCATATTCAGTCAGGGTTCTACATATCAAAATTTTTATGATTCCCTGTCTGGCTTTGGCATCGGCTTCCAGTCATGTTCTGTAAAGCAGAAGGATACGGGAATAGCTTCCCTCATAGAGGACTCTATACACAAGAAAACTTCAAAAACACCCAGACCTGTCTTCAAATAGAACATATTTGTGAGTAGAATGGCTAATATGTAATAACTGTCTTTAAAACACTGAATGCTTGCATTGCACTATTTGGATTATAGTGTTTGATATTTGATTTATTGTCTTCAATTCTCTTTTGCCTATGTCTGTATATCTGATGATCATTCAAATGGATTAATGGAATTTCACTGGGATTAGAAATGCAATTGGGTAAAGAAAAAAACATATGAGGGGTTTGATGCTTGTATTGCAGCTGGATACGCAAGACACTATTTCTAACATTTCTCAAAGTTTCTGAAAACTTTTGTGACAGAATAGAGTAATTTGGCTAATCAATGTTCAGTGAACAGGAAACTACAGTATGAGGAATGTCCTTTTCCGTTTGCCCATAAAGCCTAAGGTACATTGTCAGACTGAAGATAGTCTGCATTCATAATGGGTTGTGAATTCCTGAATTTGAAGTCATATGCCTACAATAATGTTTACCTGGAAATGGAAGTTTTTTTTAAGATGAAGCCTTACCTAAATCAAATCTTGATGAAAACAGAAAGAACAGATTGAAATGCCACCTATAAAGTTGCATTTAATATACAGAATATAAATTTATAGTACATTTAACAAATTTCTAAATCAGGGTGGAAGGTAATTTAGTAATGCTATTCCAATTCAGATTCACACACAACTCAAAATCACATACTAAAAAGAATATTGTGATGGGGTCCGCTTGATGCTGAGTAGTCAGTAGACTTGACCATAAAAAGTGACTAGCTTGAGTCTTGCAGTGTGCACTTGGCCATATACTTCAACTAAAAGCTTAGACTTACAATTTCTTCTGTAATGGAGAAGTATTAAAGTGTTTTTTTGTAATCTCCTGCTGCCCCATCTGTCTCTTTGCAATGCCTCAAATTCCTTTCCCCATCTCAAGCTTGTGTTCTCCACTCTTGAGCAAAGCCAATTTAAAGGAATATGGCCTGGCAATCTCTATTTTTTCTTTCTTTCTTTTTTGGTCATTAAATTCCTTTCCATACAGTTTTGCACTTTTAAGAGTGTAAGGGATGATGGATCCATAGATTGGCAAGGGCATCATGAAATATAAGAGAGAAAAAAATCTCTACCAAATGCTCTTGGTGGATTTTCAAATAGTATCACACACAGAAGTCAATGCTCAAGGACTGGGCACACCTATCCAACCACACAATTGGATTTGATTTCAAGGTTCAGCAGAGAGTGACAGATATGAATCATCTAATCTCTGAGCTTGAACTCAGACCCTTAGACACATACGAGAGCCTCGTGGCAAGAAGCTGCAACTATTTACTTCTACCAGCCTCCCTTGATATTTAAAAATTAAAGTACATACTGAGTTTGCAGAAACTTTGTAAAAAAAAAACATTGCTGTACAGTATAATAGGATTGCAATGATCAAGTTCAATACCATACGATACAGCAAAATACAGTATGCTAAATTTACTGAAGTATACATATTTTTCCAAACAAAAATATGTGCTTTAAATCTATAAATCTACAAATATACATTTTGCCTTAAAAGATCAATGGAACAGATTATAAGGTTGCAAACAAGATATTGGAGACTTCAACATATTTTTTTTATAGTCTCTTCTTTTTGATTGTCAGGTCATTTTGCATGTGACTGTGAAAGCAAATGAGTAATAAAACATCCGTCAGTGGAATCTCATCAAGTTGTGTTTCACAGTCCTATAACCAAAGCCAAAAAGTGGTTTTCATAATGAAGGTAATGTATTCCCTACTGTTACTCGCATATCCAGCACAAAAAGGAAGTTCTGGCCCAGAAAAATGGGCTCTGCACCAGCCCCTAAAATCTGCTGAACCAGTAACCACTAACATCACAGATAATCAAGTTTGCTTTCAGAACAGCAATCTAATTTGACAAAGACTGACACAAAACAAGACTCCTTACTTTAAACTCTATCCTAATTAATAGATGTGGTGTTAAAGAAAAAGACTTCTGCAAGATTTGCGGTGAAGTTTCTTCTCAGTTTTAGACAATATGGCTGACACTTCTGCCACGTCCAAAAGAAAAAAAAAAAAAAGCTCACACGGCCAACTGACACATATTTAGAGACTTCCCTTTTCAGTCGCATTTAGGCAGTGAGAAATGGAAAAAACGATGGGGAGATGATTATGGAACTTGCTGAGACAGGAGAATTTCGTCATGAACACAACAGCCAATGGAGTTTAAATCACTTGTGTCTCTATTACACAATGCTGGAAATTGAAACAGTGTCCACAACTGTACTATTGGTGCATGACATTTTAAAGTTTTACAATGTGGATCAAATTCGAACTAAATTATTTGAATGTTAATGTATTGGATTATCTGATTAGGCTTAAAAGCTTTGCGGTCAATTATTTTGGCAATATCCACCTTTTTTTGGTGTAAAACAGGGCACGGCCATTTGTAAATGTGTCTAGCCTCCGGTCTCATCTGCATTCAATAATTAGCTGTACAAAACAGTTTATTTTAATGAACTGTTTACTGCACATTGCTATTTAGCGTCTAATGAACCAGAAGCTTCACCCATATGCTTACTTCTACATTCATGAAAAAGGAGGATAGATTATGTTCTGTTCTGTTAGATGCAGATCAAACAACAGATCCTGCACAAACCTGGAGTAGACAGGATAGACCGCCACTTTGGGAATTCCTTGCACACTCACAATTTTAAGACTTTCCAGACATCCTTCCAAGCATGCACCGCAAAGCTGATCCAAACATGAATCCTGACTCTTTATGCCAAATAATGCATTTTCCAGTCAAGATGTAAAACAGTTTTCATACTTCACAGTCTGTTTTCACTTCTCCTCCAACTTTCATTTTGATTTAAACCCCGCAGCCATTTTACTAACATAATTTACCTCCACAAACAACTTCATGCTAACTTTTAAAGACTTTTAAAAGGCTTTTGTACTTGCTAAGTATACTGATGTTTCACACTTTCAGAATGCTATTATTGTGGGATCTCTCTTCCTGAGCACAGAGATGATAATGACAGAATTTAGAGACAATATAAGCACTCTAAATGCCAGAAAGTACAGAGAAAAACATAGAGTTAGAAACTAGAATTGAAAACAGCATAGAGGAATTAATCTCAAACGTGACACTTTTTCAGCAATAAACGAAATTCTTATATACTACTACATACCATGTTCTGAATATCTTTCTGACCCTGCATAGACAGCAGTGCAAGAAGGAAGGTCCAAGAAGGAAGTAAAGACAACGATATAAAGTAGTCCATGTGACATCCGTGATTCAACCAAAATTTTATGAAGCTTCGATAAGAGAATACTTCTTGTGAGGCAAAATTTACTTTACAAGGTGTTCAAACATAAATGTGTGCTGGAAGTGTACATACAGTACACATCCATCCCATAATGATAACAACTGCCCATTTTTTTATCTCTATTTTAAAATCAGTAGCAGCCATTTACACTAAATAAAAATTGCAGCATTTTTTGTGCTATTTACAAGTGCAAACAGCTATAGATTATATGATTATATGATAGATATTGCAGGATTTTTCTGTTTTTAATACTACTTATTGCAAATAGTGGCAATTATCTGCACCCCAGTATTGGAGTACTTTATAAAACAGTATGCAACAATAACTTACTGAGTGTGCATTTTAATTTTCATTCAAATTATCAACCTGGTCTATAAAACATATGTACCTCTGTACACTTTTTGTGCAACACTTTTTGTGTTTTTTACATGCCTTACTGCATGTTTTGCGGCAGTTTCAAACAGAAATGTCCACTGAGTGGCGCTAAAACACAGGTTCAATACATGAACCCTGGCACATCTGTATTACATTTGTTGATGCAACCGTGCCATTTCACACATATTTGAACTGTTTTGTTAAACTGTAGTTACACAGGAACCAGAGCTCCTCATCTCTCAAGTACATTTCCATACTCTGTGAGCTACCGAACAAACCTACTGTCTGTCTACTGAAAACCCATAGATATGAAGCTGCATGTGTGATGTTAATAAAATCTTACATTTTCAAATCTCCCAGCATATTTATGTTGTTTTGAAGTCCTATTCTTCAAGTAATTGTGTGAAAATTACATTTTATTAATCGAAACTCTGTAAATTTGTGTGAAAAGGAATAAAAGTTGTCAGAGTTTTATTTAATTTATTTTGTAAACTACAGTTATATGTAATTATTGGTACGCATTTTGTGTCTTGCTAAATGTTTATGCCATGAGACCAGGAAGGGTCAATTTGCTGCTAATTTATCAGCGTCCTGGTACTGTTGAGTTTCTTTACAAAATTTTACTGTGGCATAACATTTTAATAACCATATATTAGTTAAATAAAACTTAAAAAACTTAAAAATAAGTAAACAAATGTGTGTGTGTGTAGTTGTTCACTTCTAACTGCTGTGTGTGTGTACCTGGATGGGTTAAATGCAGAAAACATTCCTGGCCACATGTCATGTCCTTCCCTTCCCTTTCCTTTCCATTATTGGCTAGGATAGATCTGGCACTGAAATATCAAGTCTCACACTTCAAAAAATCTTCGCCACCTTTTCTTAAAGTCAGATCTGATTAGATGATACAGCTTGGCTTGGTTTATACAGAGTAAAAAACAGTATGGACAGTATTATACAGTATATATTCCATCTGAGCTTCATGTGAGGTGTCTCTTTCCACAGACCGACTATGCTTTCCAGCTAAACATTAAAACTTGGCTTAGGTGGACTACTGATGTTAGCAATTAGCTTGAGGCAGCTTGAGCACTAAATCATCTTAAAAAGCAAAACTGCACTTGAAAGAATTGCTTTGATGCACCTGAAATACATACTGATGCTTTTGGCTGCCCGTGTAATCGGGTTTGTAGTCATTTGAATGCAACGTATACAGTACAAACATGCCAAGGACTATGCAGTATGTAGGTAGCTCATAAACAAATACCTGCATACACACAGGGACATGCTGACAACACAAATTTGATCAAAAGAAAATAGTACAATTGAACAATGCAAAAAATAGACACACACATATATATGAAATCAAAAAGAGAGTATTTCTCACTAGAGTCATCCATCCCTGTCCACTGGTCTATAAAACATGCGGTTAGTGTCAAGCCAAATCAATAAGAGCATGCCTCAGTGAGTCCAGCATAAATATCCCTCCCCTATGTCCTCTGCCCTGTTCGTTCTACTCTTATCCCATTACCATGGCCTGGGCCTGGCGGTGGTGAGCCTTGTGAGAGGATAGTTTTGATAAACACTCAGAATGGAAGACCTGATGAAAGGTGACTTTTCCCAGACCAGTGAGCTTTGGGCCCTGAGGGATGTATTTTTTTGATAAATATTTAAATTTAAACAGACAGCAGAAATGTACTCTTTGCTTTTATCATTTTGTCAGGTAGAGCTTGTGTTCTGCTTTAGCTCTGGGTTCGGGGTCTCTCTGGAATAACAGTGGTTGACCTGAAGTGCTTTAGCTCAGTTCACCAATAAATCAAGTAAAGTGAAAGCACTGAAGCGCTCAAGGCTTCTTGTTTTTTTTTTATGGTATTTGTGCCAAAGAACTGACCTAGGCAAGCTCATGCTTGACAAAGGAATAGTACATCCTAAAATTAAAATTATGTCATTAAATGTCCTTTTATAGGCTAGTTTCAGAATTTTTTTTCAAAGCAATTACAATGAATGGGAAAGAGAAATTAGGCTTTTATTAAGCTTTAAAAAGCACTCAAATGTACCATATGCGTAAAAAAAATATTCCATTTGACTCATTGTTTTTTTTTTAAAGAATTGCAAGCTATTTCTGACAAACAGGCAGAAGTTTATATGGTTATTCAAAGAAAATGCAGCTTTTTAGTGAATCACTGATCCAGTTCAGAAAATGAACAATTCACTCAAAATTAAAATCTGGCTGTCAAGTTCAACTCAGTAGGGGATTCCGCACCATGTTGTTTTAGGAACTAGCCAGCAGGAACCCAGAAGAGGCAGACAGCGGTGTATATTTGTGAGGTATTAAACATCAACAAGGATGGAGGATGGAATATAATTTACTTGATTGCAAGAGCAAAAAGTTGGTCTAAGAGGTAAACTTGCAGAGTTACACATCACACAAGCTGAAAAATAAACAAAACACTGCAGACAACAGGTAAATTCCGTTATCACTGTTTTTCTGTGGCAAGCCATTTTAACATTTAATCTACAAACCGCTAGAAATCTAGTATCTATTTTCATGTTACTAGTACTTATTTTTTAGATACTAGTATGTTTTCCATTAAGTACAAGTGCTTATTCTTTCGGTACTAGTGTCTTTTGTTAAGTTTCTAGTACTTATTCATTAGATAGTACTTAATTATTAGATATTTTGCCAGTACTAGAGAGCCGACAACACAATACAATACATCAATATGCTGAATAAATTTGAGACCATCTTCCTAATTGTATACAATGAAAACACAAGGATAGGTTACAAACCTGTTGTCCAACAAAAAAGTATACTGACATGTTTTTACTTAAAATTCATTTCAAGAGTTTGCGCTTCCTCAATAATAATAAAGCGAGTTTGGCGTGCTGTCGGGGGCGAGCCGAGGGTTCGGTGAACCTAGAGCCCTGGTAATGATAACCCTAGCTAAGGCAAGGCTCGAGGCCGGCTCGAACCCTGCGTGCCCCCCAGGAAGGAGCGAACGGAGGAGAGGTGGAGGAGGAGGAGATGTAATGCGAGATACTGAAGGGTAAGAAACTGGTTTATTTATAGTGGAATTAGTGGCCTGATTAATTAACTCAGGAGGCGGTAATAATAGCTGATTTTTAGCAGCTGGGATGCGATTGTTGGCCGCTGGTTGTATTACGGCCACGCTTTCTCTCGAAATTGGTATACAATTACATTTAGTTTTATTAAAAACGCTGTCAATTGGCATTGGATTTTAAATATACATTATTCTTATAAAAATACCAGACATAGTTTCACGAGCACCGATAAACCCATAAATTGCTTCTTGTTTCATCAGTAAAAGGTCTATCTGCAAGCTGTTTAGCTGGGAAGCTACTGTACAGTATGTAAACAGCTAAAGCTCATTTAAGAAGTCTCGTCGCCGGAGAATAAAAAGAAATTAGTCCTCATTGCTCACAAAACCCTATTTTGGCTAAAAATAATAAAAATAATTAACAACTCTGAGATTCACATCTGTAAATCCTTACGTTTTTCTCTGTAGAGAAGTGTATTTTTTTTTAGTTAGTTTTATTTTTATATTTTGCTTTTGTCTTGCAGCTATATTTATTCTTAAATACTCAGATTTGCATGTTATATTGAAATAGCGATTGGCTAAAAGCAATATCTAAAAGTAATATCTTTATTTTGGTTAAAGTTTTTTATTTAGAAATAATCACGTTAATTAGAATCAGGTTTAGAAACCTCACATCACTGCAGCAGGACCGAGCAGGACACTGATTATGATTTTAACAAGAAGTTTTTGTTTTTGAACTTTGTTATAGACTAGATACTTCATCATCAAGCAGTAAGCTATTCATAAGCAGGTGCAGTTGTATTATATACTGCAGGGCTTCTCAATCGTGGTCCTGGAGGTCCGCTGTCCTGCAAATTTTAGCTCAAACCCTAATCAAACGCGCCTGAACCAGCTAATTAAGATGTTCAGGATTACTTGTAAGCTACAGGCAGGTGAGATTAATCAAGGTTGGAGCAAAACTTTGCAGGACAGTGGACCTCCAGGACCTGGATTGAGAAGCCCTGATATACTGTATACATTTTTCCTAATTAATTTTAGACTGCATTGGCAATAAAAGTTTAGGTTATTTTATTTTTCTTAACTGACACATGGTTTTTAACCCATTATTAACTGACAATAATGTTAAATTATATTTAAATTTGAATTGATACATGGCTGTGACACATTAAAAACAGCTAAAGCCATGTGTAAAATAAATAAATAGGCCCATATGCAAAATATATATTTTTCGAACTAAATAATAAATGTACAAAACGCAAAAAAAGAAGAAAACTGCAACAAGTAGGCTAGCACTGTTTTGTAACAGTTTAGCTGGAGGTGCCAGCGAAAGCCACTGGATGGCACTCCAGCTACATGTTTCCATTTTGTGTTTGTCTCTGTTGCTATCCCTGGACTCTTATTGTGATACAGACGGCTCGGATGACTTTAGATCCATTTGCAAACAGTTTAATAATAAAGCGTGGTCAAACAGGCAATGGTCACACAGATGCCCGTCAGACAGCGCCACAGAGGACTTTGATGTCCCTGTCTGCCGTTATCGACTCTGCTGGTTTACTCTGTGTGTTCCATATGTCAGCATATGGATCTGCATGCCTTACAAAGCAACATCAATTTAAGATTTTTTTGAAAATTTGTTTGAAAGCTAACACGCCTTTTTTCCCCCATAGACACAATTAAATAAATATGATTTATGCGTTTTGAACTAGTCTACAGAGAAATGGATAGACAGATTGCATGTTGATGCAATGTAGGACAACATACATCTAGACAAGACTCTGAATGCTACTTTAATGCTATAATCAATATGATCATATCTCAGTCGATTTCATATTGGAAAGATGAGGTGGAACTGCTTCAGATCAGAGAGAGTGAAACCGAGACAAGCAGTACTAGTCAAACTAGTCCCTTAATTTGTTCATGGTCGTTTATGCATTTTCAGGTACAGTAGTTAGTTTGAAATAAAAAAAAATAATCATGTAAATTAAGTCCCACATTATATACATATTTTTTCCACACACATTTTACTTTTTAAAATCATTCTCTGAAATCTTGGTGATCATAGTAGTAGCCATTTATTTATTTGTCAGAATGTATCATTATAATTAGTCCCTAAACATAAAAATATATCCCATGTAAATCCCCCCCACTTCTCAAACCAAAGTTATACCCTTGTGTACAGCAAACCTGTTGTTTTTTTTTTTATTGATTTTTGTATGATTTATGATTATGTATTTTTTTTCCAAACAAATAGAAAGGTTTGGATTTCCTGTGCCCTGTAAAGAGCATTAATATAAAACATTCAGTGTCTGCAGCACCGATGTGCCCAGTGCCCACAGAAGTTTAATATAAAAAATTCAGTGTCTCTAACACCGGTGCAATATGAAAAAAAAACAAGGTAATGTACAAACATTAAATGATATTTATTGTTGTTACTGGATGAAAAAGAGAAAAATAATAGATAATAAATTTGTGTCACTCACTAGAGGTCGTTCAATGACCAACAAGCACATTAGGCTAGCTTGTTTATGAAATTAGTTTACAAAACTGACAAAAATATGTTTTCCAAAATATGTGCACAATTGAATGTTTCTTTTCTATGTGGTTTCCTTAAAAAACAATTGCCTCCATCTCTTTGTTTTTGTTTCCTGTCTAATCTCTCTCTTACAGCCCATGTTGCTGGTTCATTAATATTCAGCAAAAGATTAGCATACTGGTCAGAAATGTAAATTGAAAAAGTACTAGTAACTATTAAGTTCAGCATATCTGTGTTCTAAAACATTACTAGTAACTAAAAAAAAATAAGAACTAGTTCTATTTTGTCTTAACAAGGAGAGTATAATTAAGTACTAATCACTATTGGAATAAGTACTAGTATCTAATGAATAAATAGTAGTAACTTTAGAAAAGACACTAGTGCTTAAAAAATAAGCACTGGTAGTTAATGAATAAGCACTAGTACTTAATGGAAAGGGATACTAGTATCTGAAAAATAAATACTCGTAACATAGATACTAGTGTATGCTAATGTTAAATTGGCTTGCCATAGTTTTACATGTTTGTAGAGTAAATATGTTTACATTGCTTTTTAAAAAAAGCCTGATTGCTGTGCAATCAGCACATTTACAATTACCTCACTGATAGGTTCCGTAGAACTGTTTTAGACCCTACTCTGAAGTAGGAGCTAATTTTAGTTCCTTCAAATGGAGTTCCTGGAACTCATGTGGTGCGAAAAGCATTAATGAGTCAATAAATGCAGTAAATTACCCTTCCCTCACCCACATAAATCTATTGATACCAAAAGACTTTAAATAAAGTACATGGGTCATATTGACCATTTTTAGCACTTTTGTGTCTATTTGGAATGCTTCATTCATTCACCATTCATTATTTGAAATGGCAACCACAATAGCAATATTTACAGTGGTTTCACTATTTCTTCCATGCTTCCATGTTCTTTCTTGCATCCTACTATTGTGAAAAATGTTTAAAACTTTGTATTGCTAAAACATATTGGGTTATAGCTCCCACAAATGAATCGCTCGCTGTATTTGGATAAAAATGTCAGCAAAATTAATAAATGTAAATATATAAAACTTTTGAATGGGTGAAAATAATAATAAATGGCATGTCCTTTTTTTTGGGTGAACTTTAAAATCAAATACTTGAACCTGCTCACTACCAATTGAGAATTATTAAGATTAGAAGTTTATAGACTAAACAATGATTATATCGGTCTTACAAAAAACATTAGAACCTAGAAACCATACTTGTGTATAAAGGAAGTAAAACTTTGCAGCTAGAGGGAAAGCAACAGAGAGAGACAGAGAAAGTGAGAGACAGTCAGTGAGAAAGAAAGAGGAGCCTTGGGTGATAAGGGCTGATGGGGCAACATGAATGCTCACATCCTCTCCGCATTAGTGTCTGCAGTGGGACTGCGCCAAATGGCAGATGTGGAAAGATCAGTGTGCTGGGAAATTATGCAAATGAAAAGGTGAAGGCTATAACTCACGGATTGATTTAACGCTAAATTATGTGCAGGAATACATGAATGGACTTTGATAAAGCACAACGCATTCAAAGGTTTTAGTTGAATCTTTTTTCGAATTCTAAAATCCATTGCGCTTGCATCACCTCTCACGTCACTGACACCCACTCTCTTTTTTATCTCTTTTGTTTTACTGTGTGCATTAGTCGACTCCTAAATGATTGCTGCAGTGTTGGGGACAATGTAACACTTAACATTAAATGAGATGTTGCAGACTAGATTAATGCTAGTCATTTTATTTTATTGCATAAACAATAGTACATCTGAAGGAAGTCTGATTGCAGACGGATCTGGGACACTGGGACCTGTTCCCTAGTTCCAAAGCAGCCACAACAGACACACCCCACACACCTGTCAGCTATTGATCAAAGCTCAAAATAATCACTTTGACATAAGCATAAGCTATAGTTGCATTTCCAAAGAATAGGCTTTTGAGTCCCACCCTAGAGGAAAAAAAAAGAAAACAGCCCCTGCTGGTAAATATACATGACCACACTCTTCTACAGTCAAACAGCATTTTTTTTTTGGCCATTCAAAAGCAGCCTTTTTTAAGAATGTTTGTTCATTTTTTGTGGCATTTATATTTATATTACTTTCTCTTTTCTTTTTCTTTTTTTAAGATTATGAAGGAATAGAACATACAGAATCCATTACAAATTAATAAATCAATAAATTATTGAAAATAAAAATAAAACAAACTAATAATTATGAGGTATTGGGAGTTGCAGTTATGAGAAATAAAACCACATTTGTGACATAAATAACTGTTACATATAATGTCATTTGTAAGATATGTTTCATTAATGAGATCATGTCATAACGGTGTCATAATTATAAGATATTAAGTCATATTGTGAAACAAATAGCTGTGAGAAATAATCACAGTTGTGAGATATAAAGTTGCTGTTGTGAGGTCAGAATGAAGTCATAATTCATGCTGTGACAGACGCAACTGTGAAATATTAAGTACAAGATATCAAGTCGCAGTGTGAGATATAAAGTCGCAGTTATGAGATATAAAGTGGCCATTATGATTCATAAAGTTGCAACTGGGATATGTAGTCATAATTACTAGATATTACTAGATAAGTCACATTACATTTACATTTATTCATTTAGCAGACGCTTTTATCCAAAGAACTAAAAAAAAGACTTTCTAGCACAATGCAATAATATTTCCTATGGAAATACTGTATTAAGTAAACACTTACGCGCAATCGCTGTTGCTATCGCCGTGAACTACAGTGCTTCTCCTGTCTATTTCCCATTGTGAGATAGTTGTGATTATGAGATACAAAGTTGCTCTTGTAAGATCAATAGGAAGTCATAATTAGGATGTAAAGATGAAAATTGTGAGACGTTACATCATAATTATGAGATATTGCTACATTGTGAGACATAATGTTGGCAATTACTATCAATAACTGACAATCATGAGATATAGTCACTATTGTGAAAGTTTTTATAATTTAATATATTAATATTTTTATAATTTAAATATTATACCATTATATAACATTGCAATTGTGAGATATATAGTCATGATTATGAGATATTAAATTGAGAGATATAGTCATCACAATGTGAAATAAAGCTCTGTTTATGACAAAGTAATATAAAGTTGAAACTGTCACAAATAGTCATAATAACCAGATATTAAGTCACATTGTGAGATATAAAGTTGCAAATATAAGAGATGTGATGCTGCAACTTTCATATACAGTCTTAATTATTATGAGATATTAAGTCACACTGTGAGACATACATTTGCCGTTTAAGAGAAAATTGTAATTGTGAAGATTTATAAAGATTTGATTTTTATTTAAATTTTTTTAGTCTGAGGACAAAAGCTATTACAGACCTTCTTGGAACAGCACGTACTAAGAGAAAAAAACAAAAACAGGAAGATGGAGCATATGTGTTCCAGATGCTGGTACTTTGACTCAGCTGATCATTCTTATCACAAGAAGAATTTAAACACAAAGACAGTGTCTGCCGCCGAGCTGCTTCACACCATGCCTCCTGCCTTAGACCATTGGGAAAATACACTCAGTCCATCTTTGAAACTCAACCCCTGATTTATGAGGCTGTTGTTCTGTTCATTTTTACGGTGCACCATCAGTTCCAACGCGAGCGGATTTATGCACTTTATCTCTAGATAGAATCTAGCTGCGCACAGGATCAAGGTATTATTGATTGTCTCCCAGCCATTGATCCTATTGAGTGGATAGTTAAGCAGTCGTCCTCTGTGTGGCTTTCGAGAGGAACGTGAATACTAGCTTTATTGGGGAGAGTGGGTGGTCTGCTGTCAAGGCTGAGACTTGCACGCAGTAGGAGGTTTAGAAACAACTGTCTTCCCTGAGTAAGAAAGACTTTCTTTAACTTTACTACATCCACTCAACAAAAATACAAGGGAAGGGTAGCAACCTGGTCTCATAAAAATATGTACCTCTGTGAACTTTTTGTGCAACACCGTTTTTACGCGCCCCTCATGTTTTGCTGCAGTTTCAAAGTGAAATATCCACTGAGGTGCTGAAAGGTTCAATAAGTGAACCCTGGTACATTTTAATTAGGTATGTATTACTCCTCGCCTCTCAAGTACATCTCTGTACTCCGTGAGCTAGCGATCAAACTTATACCATCTATGAAAACTCTGGATATGTGTGATGCTCACGTTCAAAAGCATCCGTTTTCAAATATCCCAGCATATTAATATTGTTTTGATGTCAAAACATGATATTCTTCAAGTAAGTGTGCGAAAATTAAGCTTTATTAATCGAAACCCTGTAAATTAAGAGAAAAGGAATAAGAGGTATCTGAGTTTTCATTTCTTTTGGAAACTGCAGTCATATGTACTTGTTGGTACATATTTTCTGTCTTGCTAAAAAGTGCACCAAGGTATGTTTATGCAGTGAGACCAGGTAGGGAATGTTATATAAGTCAACTTCGAATGCATTTTCATACATGTATCCCATCCTTGACTGGACACATGTAGTTATTGGTGTTTCTGCAGCTGCTATCATTTGCAGCCCTGCTGCTCTGTGGAGGCTTGATCACATTTGACTTTGTGCTGTTGTATGTGCTCAGCAGGGGGACCTTATTATCTCTGTAACACATTGCGCTATTTTTGTGATCGTGCCTTAACATCCTCTCTCTTTCTTTATCCCTCTCTCGCTCTCCCTCTCTCTCTTGTATTGGAGGGGGTGTGGGTACAGGAATAGGATTGCAAGCGCTCAGAGGGCCTCTGAAGACTTTATGTCCTCTGATCTCAGCGTGCATTCCAAACAAGCTAAAGAAGCATAGAGAAAGCAAGTGTGTGGGTTTAGACGAGGGGAGGGAGGATATGGCTAGCATGAGTGGGTAAACAAACATACGCTTTAACCCTCAGCCAAATGCGCAGGGAGACTTAGCTAGAAATGAAAGATCCACAGGGCGACAAGATGATACTCAAGAGGTTGCGTGCAGATGTGGTTGTCCATGGACACTGGAGGAATCTGAGGATCTTAGTGTTTCTTTGCCAGTTGTAACACTTGTGACAAAGGAAAAATAATGACTGTTCAAAACAATCTATGTTTGTAGCTGTAACCGTCTGATATTGCTCAACAAACTTCTAGTCATGTTTCAAATTTTTACACTATTAGGGCTGCCCAAAATGTTTTAATGGGTTAAATACCAAACTACAGATATCGAATTGCAAATTATGTATTTTCATGGTTAAAAAAATTTTTAAATACACTGATTGGAAAGCTACAAAACAAATTTATAAAGAGTATTTATCATTGGGTACTATACTCAATATGGAAAATCTTTTTTTAGAATTGTGCATCGTCAAACCAATGAACCATGTTAACCCTCATAAATAGCTTATGTGACCATTTTTTTTATTATTCATAGAGAGCAAAGGCTTTGTATGTCAGCAGGGAATTTTCAAATTATACATTACTTAGTCCTAGTTCATTTTCTTGGGTTCCTGGAATTGCTTAATGGCTCCAATGGCCAAGTGGCCAATTAATAACAATCATTTTAACAGCTTTTAGCTTTTTAATAGGTTTGAAATGTGTTGTTTATTAAACTGTCGCATGAAGACCAAATTTGGCTAATCCTAACTCCTTCCTCACAGTTCATTCTCAAGGAGTCATTGGGGATGTGTACATTTTAAGATGTGTGCGCTATTAATTTATTATTCTAATTTCACCTACAGTATGTAGCTAACACTACTTTTAAAATGAGCCAATTAGCTTAGTTTCATGAAGATTCAAAGCAGGTTGAAGCATCTTGGCTATTGTAGCACTGTAAGATGTGCCATACGCAATGAAGGATCAGAGGTATGGGGACTTCAGAAACAGCAGCCTTGAATCTCAGTGCAGCTGTTTGCAGCCTAGATCTGCCTCTCTGGATTAGTGAGGCAACTGAGATGCCTCCTTTCAATTTTTCATGATGTTTACACAGCTCAGTGTTCTTCAGGGAAAGATCAAGGCGATGCTTCCTGTCATAGGATAGAAATATTTATCACCTAATTTTTTGTCTTCCTCTTATGGGTGAGCAAAGATTGAAAAAGAGGACAACTCCAAGAAATACATCATTTTTAAAAGCTCTACTTAGATATAGCTGATTCAGCTGTTAAGTTAACCTTAGTCAGTTACCTACTGTAAGTTACCATCTGCCTTGTTAATGCACTTCTGTAAAGCGAATACCACTTTTTTCATTGCTCTGCATAATTTAGAAAGAATATGCATAGCTTTAAAACTGAAGTGTGATTTTTTTTCATACTAAAATACTTTTTCTCTTATCCTACTTATAAATTAGTTGAGAATTAAATCATACATCAGCACCAATTTAAAAGGACAGATCACCCGATAATAACAATTATGTCTTGATTCAGTTGTTCCAAAGCCGTAAGACTTTATTTATCTTCAGGACACAAATTAAGATATTTTTGATTAAGTCTGTTTTTTTTTTTATTCTTACCCTGCATAGACAACAATGATACATTCAAGGCCATCATTAAAATAGAAAAAGTCCTGACCTCAACCAAACTTATGTGTTTAGGGTGGGGTTACCTTTTTGTCTGTTCAATGGCTCATAGGGGGAGTCATTATGTTTGGTTCTGCCACTGCCACAAGTTTCATTATATTTTTATACAAAATCAGACATCTCCTTAACTTTGGGTTTATGTCTCTCTAAAATCCCAACATAAAGGGCTGAGCTGCTGTAGTATGTCTGGACTTATGTCTGGAGGCTGGCCGGCCTGTCTTCTCAGTTCTGTAGCGAATAATGATTTATCTTTAGCAAATGGTGTTAAAATGACCCTCCATTATCAGACTTGTCTTTTGTAGAATAATGCTAAACTGTGGGAGCTGACCCGCCACATTAGTATTCACCCGACTGGCTACTTTCCCCTATAGCATATGCTTTTTGCCTGTCTCTTTCTTTCTATTGCCATTTTTCCCTTCCTCTGCACTTCTTCCTTATCAGGCAGTGTTTAAGATGATAATTGACATTCTCCAACAAGATCAGCAGCAGAAGAAGGAAATAAGGCCATTTAGACTGAAGTCTATTCAAAAAACGCCTGTTGTTCCCTCAGTAATTACACTGCAGTTAAAAAGATCACCATTGCTCATTGAATTCATATCAGATTAAATTAAAGTGGCAGCTCAACTGTCCATGCTCTTCATCTTCAGTGAAACTCTCCTAATTTAGTTAGCTATTCTCTCAGTCAAGCTTGCTTTCGTTCTCTGTATGCCCTTATCTTTGACCTTTTATGCATTTTCCCCTCTCTATACCCCATTCTCTGTATATTTCTGTTTTCAGATGGTCCACTTTGGTGCATCATTTTCATCATCTAATTGTTTTTGTGTCTCCCTTTGCTCTCATCTTTTTAGTGGCGCACATAGTGCTTTATGTGCTCAGACTGCATGATTGTGATGTTCCATAGCAAACCATCCAACAAAGAGAGATCTGTTATGAGTGTTTTCTCAAGTCGCAGTTCTCCCATAGACCACTTGGAGGCAACGTTTACATGGTGGAGCACGTGCATTTACCCAGTAAACGATTGGAGCAGTTCTCTTTGGTCAATCACACTATGTAGTCAGCCACCCTTAAATCAGGCCAGATGAAAACAGATGCTGGATGGAAATGTCACAAGTGTATCTCAAACTGCCAGCACATTAACCTCTTTACCCAAAGTGCCCTGCTCCCCTGAGGCCTTTACTGAACTCCATTGATTAAAAACACTAGCAGGTTACGAGACATAAGGGCGAGAGAGAGAGAGAAAAAAAAGTCAAAGTAAGCAAACAAGATCTCTTTAACTCACCTTGCTGTCAGAGGAATAGGAGGAACCTATTTTTTGAAAAAATAAAAATAATATATATATATATATAGAGAGAGAGAGAGAGAGAGAGAAAGTACAGGCCAAAAGTTTGGACACACTTTCTCATTCAATGTGTTTTCGTTATTTTCATGACCATTTTCATTGGTAGATTCTCACTGAAGGCATCAAAACTATGAATGAACACATGTTGAGTTATGTACTTAACAAAAAAAGGTGAAATAACTGAAAACATCTTTTACATTCTAGTTTCTTCAAAATAGCCACCCTTTGCTCTGATTACTGCTTTGCACACTCTTGCCATTCTCTCGATGAGCTTCAAGAGGTAGTCACCTGAAATGGTTTTCACTTCACAGGTGTGCCTTATCAGGGTTAATTAGTGGAATTTCTTGCTTTATCAATGGGGTTGGGACCATCAGTTGTGTTGTGCAGAAGTCAGGTTACTACACAGCTGACAGCCCTATTGGAAAACTGTTAAAATTCATATTATGGAAAGAATCAATCAGCTAACTAAAGAAAAACAAGTGCCCATCATTACTTTAAGAAATGAAGGTCAGTCAGTCCGGAAAATTGCAAAAAATTGTGTCCCCAAGTGGTGTCGCAAAAACCATCAAGCGCTACAACGAAACTGGCACACATGAGGACCGACCCAGAAAAGGAAGACCAAGAGTAACCTCTGCTTCTGAAGACAAGTTTATCCGAGTCACCACACTCAGAAGTTAACAGCAGCTCAAATCAGAGACCAGATAAATGCCACACAGCGTTCTAGCAGCAGAGCCATCTCTAGAACAACTGTTAAGATGAGACTGTGCGAATCAGGCCTTCATGGTCAGGCCAGAAGAGATTTGTTTGGGCCAAGAAACAAAAGGAATGGACATTAGACCAGTGGAAATCTGTGCTTTGGTCTGATGAATCCAAATTTGAGATCTTTGGTTCCAACCGCTATGTCTTTGACGCAGACGCAGAAAAGGTGAACAGATGGATTGAAAAAAATTGAAGGCACACTGAACCAGCATGGCTACCAAAGCATCCTGCAGCGACATGGCATCCCATCCCATCCGGTTTGCGTTAAGTTGGATGATCATTTATTTTTAAACAGGACAATGACCCCAAACACACCTCCAGGCTGTGTAAGGGCTATTTGACCAAGAAGTAGAGCGATGGAGTGCTGCGGCAGATGACCTGGCCTCCACAGTCACCGGATCTGAACCCAATCGAGATGGTTTGGGGTGAGCTGGACCGCAGAGTGAAGGCAAAGGGGCCAACAAGTGCTAAACAGCTCTGGGAACTCCTTCAAGACAAGAAGGAGCAAGAAATTCCACTAATTAACCCTGATAAGGCACACCTGTGAAGTAAAAACCATTTCAGGTGACTACCTCTTGAA
>JAUMHI010000064.1:9450467-9464649 GCA_032359435.1 Enteromius unitaeniatus
GATTTTAGCAAATGGCTGCAATATAACAAAGAGTGAAACATTTAAGGGGATTTACATACCCACTGTGTGTGTGTATATGTATATATATATATATATATATATATGTATATATAATAGGCAAGTTTGTTAACTCTCAACAAAAACAATAAGTGGGGTTTGCACAGGGAAAGGAAAAAGGGAAAAAGGAGGACTGAAAAAACTGTTTTTCATTATCCTACGCTAAGATTTGTGATGGAATATTTCAGAATACACATGATTTAACAGGAAGCTTGGTGTCTGAAACCATCATAAATCTTGATGTGTTTTCCTCTGCCATCAAATTCTTCCTTACACCCACTCGCACCAAGCAGTGGCTCTGATCTTCAGACCTCTGGCTCCTCTTAGTAATTGAAGCTTCTCCTAAGCAAAACGCATAGAAAGATATGTTGATATGCACTCCTTTATAATAGCTCTCTTGAAACTGTAATTCAGCGTAAATGCTTCTGCAAGGCAGTGGCGTAGGTTTCATTTGAACATCAAACACTCTAAAGAGCATATATAGATCTTAGTCAAGGCAGACATATTGAATTTTATACTAATGAAATCTAGGCTGTTAGGCATTGGCCACAGGTTTCCAATGGTTATAAGAGTAAATTATAATTTAATTTTCAATTCCTTTTTAATGTATAAATGCTGATTAAATAAAAAAGTTTGTTTAGGCTAACATTGAACACAGAATTTTAGAATATTTATCCCAGCATTCAGATAGCTAAGAAAATATCACACAAATGTATTCACAGCACACAGAGCAATTTTCTACAACAGTTTGATAAACATTAGATAATCATTAACTTACAATTAAAACATAATATTGACATTTACCAGATAAAGGCCAAGTTTCATGGATGTGAAAGTTATAATCCTTATAATTTTGCTTGTGTTCAAGATGATCATCCATGCAAACAAAAAGTGTCTGTTTACACTTGTAGTTTGGTTTTCTTTGTTCTTTTGGTCTGGACATTTAGAAACTAAGAATTTACACCTAATATTCACAATTACCTGATTGAAGCTAATAAAATTGTTAGGAAAATGTTGACTTGCAAATTTCAGTTAATTTTTGTTAATGTGATCAACCCTCAGTGCTGTAACCTGTTGGAAGTGTCACTAAATTTCCTTACTAATGTGCTAATTGAGACTTAATTTCTGCATGCTATATTTGACCTATTTCAGGTACAGTACATCATTTTAGATTTTTTTGTTTTCAGTGAAAGTATCATGGTGTAAAAGTGCACTGATAAACATTTAACCCTGTTCTGGAGTTAAAGTGATGACCAGAGCTGTCAGCGTTCTGTCTTGTCATTCTGTGGCTCTGTGACAGGGTGTCACGCAGAGCAGATGCGGGTGAGCTGCTGCAGGTAGAGCTGACTTTAGCACAAGCACAGCAGGGCCCCACAGGCATGGCTAGCGGTGAATGGACAGGAAAGAATACAGCCCCAGGGAGGGTGTCTGCTGATGGACGTTCTTCATTGTCTGAGCATGGCTCTGTGGTCAGAGTGTGGGGTATTAGAGAGTTTCCTGAATGCTAGTACTGCAGTTCAGCAATAGTGCCTATTTCCCTGTACTGTTTCCTTAATGAATAAGTTTTTTAACAACCGAAAAAAATGTAATAATTATAAAACTCAAATAATAGTAAATAGTGATTATAAAGAGCATTACATAAAGTACTGTACTGTGGCACAATAATGTTCATGTAGTATAAATTGCACTGTAGTTTACATTTAACACGTATTTATATTTTAGGTGACTAAAACTACTTGGATGAATATCTATGGAATTTTTATGACATTAGAATTTAAGAATTTAAACATTAGCATCACATATATCCAGCTTTATATCTATGGGTTTTCATAGACAATACTTTAGGTGTGTTCGGTAGCTCACAGAATACAGAAATGTGGTAAGAGCTGAGGAGCCTCGGTTCGACAAAACAGTTCAAATCTGCATATAAGGAAGTAGAAATGGCACGTTTGCATTAACAAATAAGTTTTTATATCAGTTTTGCATTTGTTAACACTATCAGGTATAGGTTTAGGGTTGAATCTGGTGTAGGGCATACTGTATTTGCAACATAATAGAGAATTAACTTTTAGCGACAATCCCCAGAAATTTCAATTCTGAACAGCCACAATGCATACCTAAAGCAACATAATAAAAATGTTTTGAACCTGTTTTTAGTGGCACTATCATTTCTCATTTCTCTTTTTACTGCACGTTTTGAAACTGCGGAAAATGTGCAGTTAGACAGTTTTACACAACATGTACACAGAGGTACATATTTTTAGGAGACCATGTTGAAATCTTTTGTAACATCATTACTTTTAAATTAAATATATAGGGTATATGGTGGCATATGGTAAGATTGTTTTTGCAATGAAATACAACAAATTACCATAAAATAAAAACAAACGAAATCAGGACACCGAATGCCTAAAACAAACAAAAAAAACATTGTGCAATAATTCACAGTTGGGCACAAATAGTCTTAAATCACAGCTCTTTGCATTTTCTTGGTCCTCTTCTTTATTTTCTCCCATTCTTTCTCATAACTAACGTCTCATCTTTGTCAGCTGTCATACATTGTCATACTCACTTTTCTCTCTATTTCCAGGTCTCTCTCTCTTTTCCCCATCAACCTTATTGGATCGCTGGCTCTGAGCCACAGTATTAAGTCACAGAGCCCTCCAGCGCTGGAATACATGGTTTGTCTGCTTGACACTCTATACCAGGCTTTTGCAATTGACGAAGCGCTCAGTGTTGAGGATCTCATTCTAGATGTAGCTTACATTACCCATGCAGACTGTAAAAAATTTACAACTTAATCTACACAATGAACAAATAATAACCCATAGCACAAATCTGAAGAGATGCAATTCTATATAAAGTTAAGACCTAAAATCCAGGTCACCCACGAATCCCCTCTCACCTCCGTGACCGGTGAGCTTAAAACGATGACATACTAATAAATCACCCAGCAGCGAGCGTTGTTTATGTTGGGGGCAATTATCCCAGGAATATGTAAACCATCAGCACCGTGATAAATTAGATGCTGTGAATAGGTGTCCAAGAATGACACTGTCACCACAAGCTTCACCACCCTTCAGCGCACAACACCAGCGCTGATACAGAGTACAACAAGCTTCTGTCAATCGCTGTCAGCTGGCTACTTATGGGTGAGGAGGGAATGGGGTAATTGGGTAAGAGAAAGAGAGAAAGGGACTGGTGGGATAATGAGCACAGGGTGTGGGATATAAATAAGCCTCATTTTGTTTCAGTTTATTTTTGACTGACTTACGTTGTGCGATTTAATTCCTGGCTCTGCCGAGATGTCTGCAGAGTGACTTATATCCCGTCTGGAGGAGGAAAACAGAGTGGGATCCAGGCTTCTGGAGAAATAGAAGAATGACAGATAGAGAAAGAGTTGGCAGTCGTGACACGACGCCATCCACCACAACTATCAAGGTTTATTCTCTGGCCATTCCAAATCGGACGGATTGTTCCAAATGTGGATTAAGCCACGGACACTATGTGCCCGCCGTGTCCCGCTTGGAAGAAAGTAGATGGTAATTTAAGTTTGTTTTAAGGTAGCAGCCAATCTGACACCATGAGTACAGCTGGTGAAGGACACGCTCTAGTGCTTCTTAATGTTGTACGGTGGCCGTGGCTGCAAGTATAGCTTTGGCACATCGATGCGGAAGAGCATCACTTACTCCGATAGGAAAATCCAGCTTGTGTCACTAGAGGTAAAGAATGCAATAGATCTCAGCAAAACAAATCTAGAAAATTTATCAGAGGGATGAGAGTGAGCTACTTGTGATTCTGTTGTTGCACCGGTGAAGTAATATCAATAGTCAGCCATGAAGAAAACCAATAAAGCAGAAGAGATGTTAAAACTATGACTATCCTAGATATTGTCCATCACCACACATTAGCTCCGGAAGATGGATGTCACTTGAGGAAGATGCAGATATGACGGAGGGGTCGATTTCATTTGGTCAACTGCTAACCATGAGTGATGACAACTGCAAGCACACTGGCATTCCTGGTGAAGACGACTGACTGATTAACCACAGAGAGAGATTTGTTAACACCAAACAATGTTTTACTAAAGGACCCAGTGGTCCTACAAAGCATTATTGTTTTCAAAAGGCTTTGAAAAAACAAGTATTTGCACAATAAGTCAGAGTATCACATGTTAGGCAACCATCTATACTTTTAAGTCTGATTGAACTCTAAGATGTGGTTTATAGCAGTGATTGGCAACATGAATGTTTCAGAAGATTAAATTAAGCAGTGTGTAATTACTTATACATTAATATGTGTGTTCATTTTTACATATTTTAATAAAAATGATAAGGTCCTGCAGCCCTCTAAATGTGTCTTTATACATGTCGACCTTATAATTTTGCCCTGGCCCTGACAAATTCAAGGCAAATGTTTAATAAAATGTTAAATATTTTGACTAACAGCTAACATGCTGTAAAAGCATAAGGGTTAGCAATATTGTTAGGATTTCAGGCTTAAAGGTGCTCTGCCTTTTTTAATGGACAAGAATTAATGTGCTTTTTTGTCATTTTTCTAATCGTTAGAAAAATAGTATCCTGCATAGGGAACGGAAAGGACGTGCCAGGTATGGTTTCTAGGAATTTGTGCTCTGCATTTAACCCATCCAAACGCACACACACAGCAGTGAGAAGTGATCGAACAAGTACACACACACCGTGAACACATACCTGGAGCAGTGGGCAGCCATTGCTGCAATGCCCGGGGAGCAGCTGGGGGAACGGTGCCTTGCTCAAGGGTCTCACCTCAGTCGTGGTTTTGAAGGTGGCGCTGGTTATTCACTAACCCCATCCACAATCCCTGCCAGACCTGGGACTTGAACCCACGACCTTTGCGTTACAAGTCCAACTCCCTATCCAATGGAAATTCCAATTGAACTTTCTGCGTTACACAGTATACTGTTTTAAGATTGATGCCAAGTGATTAAAACATAAGATACAGCCCAGTACCTGCTTAACATCTTCTGAGCTTTAATCAGTTTTTAATCAGGCACTTGTTTTAGCGAGAAGCAAAAAGTTATTCACACAGCGGGATTAAAGACAGCAATTCATTTTCCATAATTGTGATAATAACTCTCTTTCACAGCAGCTTACACACCGGTATCACTGAAGTAGATTATTCAGCCCTCGAAATAGACCAAGTACTTTTCACTTAAAGCTGTAAGGGATCAGAAATGGACCACCTGAAAGACATGATACCCCGGTCTGTTTGTGTATGGAGTGTGTGTATGTGTTCTGTATCCTTGTGACTGCTGAAGTGGAACGGTAGTGAATAAGAAAAGAGAAAGGTCACTCCCAGTCTCTCTGTAGAGAGCTTCTAACGCTCACTCTCTGAACGACTGTGAGTGATGTCTTCGCCCCGGCCCAGTGACCAAGCTCAAAAAACATGAAAGTACTCACACATACAAAGACGCTCATGTGCAATGTATATTCTTGAGTCTCTTAGTCTGTGGTTTATAGACGTGGATGTAGTATGTGGATTATAGATAGTATAAAATTTGGTCTCTGTTAGACCAAGCCAGTGTTTATATTAAGGATTGGCATGAGCATTTAAGAATTATGCCATGATGATATAACTCCCTCAGTTATTTGATTAATTAAATTAATTAATTAAAAAATGGTAAAAATGCCCATCCCTGATTGACAGATTAGGAGCAGACATCGGCCATTATCCCATATTGTCCTTCACACATAAAACAGCAAAATACATCTGCATACATTACAGAAAATATGTAGTACAAAACATTGAGACAAATTACAATCTTTTTCACCAATATTGTCATTATATGGATGTACTAGACAGACTGAATGATTCACAGGCTGTAATTATGTTATATTGGTCATAATCATAAAAAAAATGTTTTTAGATTGTATGGTGTTATTGTTGTGTGTGTGTGTGTGTGTGTGTTATTATTTCAAATAATTCTTGTTATCAGAAAGGGCAGTTAAATGATTTCAGTAAAACAATTCAATTATGCTGATTAATTATTCAAATTAAGTAATATCACTGTTTCCTCATCTATTCATCAGTGTGAAACATACTACAGTGTATGTTTATATGCATATACATTTAAATATTTATGCTCTTATATTTTGGATGTGATTAATCGTTTTACAGCACTAATATATATATATATGTGTATATATATATATATATATATATATATAATGGCTTATGTTGGCTTGCAAGTCTTGTGAAGCTCCATGGAGAGATATGATGATAGATTTGAGCAGCGGAAAATTTCCAGTTTTCCATTTCTCTTTCCGCACTGACAAGCTTCTGTCAGTTTTTGTATGAGAATTCTCTTGACATTGTGCTGTTGCTTACATCACCACTATAGCAACACATAAACTGGATACTGACCACACTGTCAACACAAACTCATCAAACTTCCCTTGATATTGATTGATATTATATTATTAAAGAAACAATAAATAATGCAAACTTTTTTAAACATAAAATAATAAAAATTAAAAAATAATAATAAAAAACAAAATTACAGTACAATACAAACACACACTATACTGTGCAGGATGGTCCAAGCCTAATGACTTCACTTCATTTTCTCAAGACAAAAACCGCAAGAAAAAAAACCCAACATGCAGCAAGGTAGTAGCAGTAAAAAATGCTATAACCCGCTCTGTGAATTATTTTAACAAAACACCTCAAACAAAACACTTGAATATGTTTAAAAGATTCATTGTCATAAAGACAATTTAATGTAAAAATAGATTTACTGTTTCATAATTGTAAACACATTTCTATGTATTGTCATGAATTTTATATGAATATGAACAAGAATTTGAACTGATGCTAATATTTTGATTGTGGTGGCATAAAAAAGGATGTGATTTAAACTGTTAAAAACTTACATAGGAAAATTGTAAACTTACATTCCCAGAATTCCCTGCATTGCATTTCAAATTTTTAAATTGAATTTGATGTTTTTTCTGTAAATAAGTATGTTTCGTCTTTTTTTCTTGTCAGTTATTTTAATTAGGCTTGTTTGTTACATTTAACATTGTTAAATTAATGTTTATTGCATATTTCAGTTTAATGAGTCTCACCATAATGGTCTTTAGTGTTTGTGTGAATGACAATGAGCACCTTCTCAAAATGTTCATCTTTAAAAGCTGCTTTGTTTCATCATGTGACTTTCTTATCATCAGTGTATTTCAAAGGTACAAAACACAATTTAGTACTTTAATAGGTTGATATAATAACATTATATCAATTAATGAAATTACAGTATTTAATTGTAAAATTAAGTTAAAATTATAAATCCTAAAATTATGTTATTGTAATTTTTACAGATGAATTACAGCAACCACAGCTACTGTTTTTTTTTTTTTTACAGTGTGTCTCGTCACAATGTTGTGGTGTAACGAAAAGAAAGGCGAAGCTAAATAAAGTAAATAATCATTAAAAAAAAACAAACAAAGAGCTATATATGCAACATTAATCTGGTACACTTTAGGTCTGCTAAGGCAAATGGATCAAATCAGGCACATTGTAATTTCCCATTGGTTCAGTGCAACCTACAAACGAGCACAAAAATGTAGGTGATCATCGGCTTGAAGATCCTTATATCCACAGAACACATAATAAAGCGCATATCTCATCAAGCATGTCCAGACAATCATATATGATAAAGCATAACGGCATCTCATTTCGTAATTAAAAGGGCATTTTCTTTATCTCCACGACTTCTAGGATGAAAAGAAGCACTCTAGCCTCAATCAGGGGAATGGCACTTGATGAGCAGAGATACTTGGTCTACGGATGAAACCTTGAAGCCGCATTAGAGAGGCCATGTTCATTATCATTAGAGTCTCGCACCGCTGTGGTCTGCTTTGCTCCAGTTCCCCCTGTCCGCAAAAGCAATTCGCTCCACATATCTGAGCCACATTAGAACAAAAGAGGCAATCAGGATAGAGGAGAAGAAAAGCTCAATTTTCTCCTGGCTAATTAAAGTAAAGGAAGACAAGATGAAGGGCAGTGCCCCTGGCATCCCTGTGCAAACTGAAGGACCCTTAAAGGCTGCTCTTTTATGTGTCTGGAAATTGGGCGCCACTTTTTTTCGATGACAAATCTCTAAAGAGAAAGAAAGAGAGTGGATTAGAGAGATGGGTGAGGTTTTCATGTCTTTTGATAGCGAGACAGGAGACCTTCTACATCTATACATTATAGAAGCTTGAAAACAATTACAAGAGTTATATATTACCTTCTGAAAGGAACCTGACTTCAAACCAATTGATTGTGTAAATGTTTTGAATGGAAATTACATGCCATGCAATTATAAGGTGGCTTTGACGCTAGAGCTTTTGATGCAAAATCAAGTGTGATCATTTGATCGGTGTAAAAGAGATTTTCTGAATTAAGCAGCGCGCCAGTGCATTGCTTTAAAATACTAGGGTATGGTTTATGTGAATAATTGGTATGAATGCAATCTGTGTTTCTCAAAAAAATCAGTGTGACTTTTGATGATGAGAACACTGCAAAAAAGTCAAGTCAAAATATTTCTTTGAATATATATGCTGAACTTCTCCAAAGTTCAGTAATTGCTGTTTGTTTATGACAAGCAAACTTTTATACGGTATTACATCTTATTTCATTTATATGTAGTCAAGCATAAATCAACAAATTTAGTGAGGTTTATACCAAAAATATTATCCCATGTGGATATCTGGTCAAAACATTACATGTAAATAATATACATAATTTAAATTAAGACTGAACATTTACTTGCTATTTATTGAAAAATATAATTTACAAATGATGAAAGAGCTTCTATGGGTTTGTCTACATGTTTGCATTACAATGCACCGTTATGTTCATTCCAGTTGTAAGCATGCATGGACAGTTATGACATTTAAATGTATTCAGTTGTTTATTTGTGGAAATGCTGAATTTTTAAATTTTTTGTTACTGTAGGGAGCCAGTTCTGTTTTCCATGGCAACTGGCAGAGCCCACACTATCACTGACATTATCTGCTCTCACACAGTCACAGAGCTGCAGCTAAAGAGATTTGGATGTGTCTCCTTGTTCCCCTGGTAAAGGAACCTATAATGCTGGGCTGCAGAACTGTACTCAGCATACTATCATCAAAAGAGTCATTGCATTTCATCAGATTTCAATTATTTATTCAATACAGGAGGGACATTTTCATAGATAGAAAAGCACAATGTAAATACTGTAATTGGCATTTATAGAAAAAAAAAAAAGTGAAGAGAGAATAATGGTTTGCGAAAGGTTCAGCGACTGCCATAAAGAAAGTTTTAAAATCATTCACTTACCTCATGTCGTTTAAAACCTGTGAGATTTGTGTCCAAGACAATAGGGTGAATAAATAAGATTTCATTTTCAGGTAAACTATTCCTTTAAGAAGATTTATGGTTTGGATTTCGATGCTCACGATTGGGTCTAGCGAAAACAATGCAGTTGTCAATTATAAACTGTAGCTGACACAGAGTTAAGACTTTTTGTCATTCCTCAATAGATATTAAAGGCTCTCATCTCTGAAAGTGGAATAATTCATAAGCATTAATGCCGGCGTATGTGGAGAGAAGTCTGACCCTATGGAATAAGTGGTGGCAGATGATAAATGATACAGTAAAGGTGCAGCAGAATAAAGAAGACACAACAAATAGAGAGAAAAATGAACCAAAATAGAATCAGCAATGTTCAAATGATAGTGTAAAAATATATGAGGCCAAGACAATTTTATAAAGCAAAAGGTCAACTTTTTGTTTTCCAATAAACATATCAGAACATCTAGATAAATTTACCTGAGGCAAAATATCTTTTCCCCCCCCGAGAACATATCTTCAGTAATTTTCCCTAACCCTACTCTTTATTTTCTTTTCTAGCCTGTACTTATTTGAACAATGCCTGTTATATGCTATTATGATATTTTGCCTCTTTAGGACTATTTGCTTGATGTTTTCCCCACCTGTAAGTTCTTATTTTTATCAATAAACAATTATTGTTCCACAGCAGTTTTTTTTTTAAATATTGCAACCAGCCCATGAAATGTCACACCAGGGATCGGTGCTCACCACGCACCAGCATCAGTTGGAGAAACTAACACGCCTGAACCATTAAAAGCAATGTTCCACAAGGGACTGAGCCGTGAACTTCAGTCTGAGCTCGCCTGTCGTGACGAGGGGAAGATGATCGAGCAGTTCATGGAGTTGGCAATACAGATCGACAACTTCATGCGTACTCGTCGTGGGCCAAGCCACCCGCCTTCATCGCCCCTGCTTCACCACATCAGCCTCAAGTTTCGGCAGTCCTGAACCCATGCAGATCGGGAGGATTCACTGGACGGATGAAGAATGTGACCGGCGTTTCCGAGATTCATCATTCTATTGATGAAGCCTTCACTAATCGCTTGAATATTCCGTTGATTACATGTACCCCCTGTGTGGCTGTGGCAGCCCTAGATGGCAGACCTCTGGGCTCTGGAGAAGTCCCCTTCACCACCAAGGACCTGACACTTCTCATCGGGCCCATATACTCAGAATCCATCCGGCTGTTCACCATAGATTCACCAGAACACCCCATCATCCTTGGACTACCCTGGCTTGATCTTCACAACCCCATCATCTCCTGGACAGAACGACAGATTACAAAATAGTATCACGACCTGCAAGAGGCCTTCAGCAAAGAGAAAGCGACCCATTTACCTCCTCACCGGCCAACAGACTGCGCCATTGAACTTGTTCCAGGAGCCACACCACCCAAGCGTCGGTTCTTCCCACTTTCCCAGCCTGAAACCCGAAAGCATGAAAGCCTACATTGAGGAGGAACTCCGAAACTGATTCATATGGCCTTCGACATCCCCCGCCTCGGCAGGCTTCTTCTTTGTTGAGAAGAAGGACGGCGGTCTTGGGCCGTGCATCGACTACAGAGATCTCAATGAAGTGACAGCAAAGTACCGTTACCCACAACCCTTAGCTACCTACCCCAAGCTGGATCTGAGAAGCGCGTACAACCTCATCAGGATTAAAGAGGGGGACGAGTGGAAAACAGCCTTCTCCACAACCACTGGGCACTATGAATATCAGGTGATGCCGTTCGGTCTCTCCAACAGTCCGTCCATCTTCCAAGCCCTCGTCAATGACATCTTCAGAGAAGAACTCAATTGTTACATCATCAAACACAACTAAGTTGTTGTTGCTGGAACATAACCAAGTCCTCACATCAGAGACCAGCCATTGCCATTTCCAAGAGGCCGTGGTCCAATATCGCTATGGACTTTGTCACTGACCTACCAGCCTCTAATGGATTTACGGCCATACTCACCATCATCAACCGCTTCTCCAAAGCCTGCCGACTCGTCCCTCTCGCCAAACTCCCCACTGCCTGGGAGACTGCCCGAGTTTTGATGGAACAGGTCTTCAGGTATTATGGCATACCCAAGGAAATAGTCACCGATCGTGGGCCTCAGTTCACATCTTGCCTCTGGTAGGCTTTCTGCACACAGATGAACATTAATGTTAGCTTGACCTCCAGCTACCACCCCCAAGCCAACGGTCAGGTTGAAAGGCTTAATCAAGAGCTCACCCGCTTTCTCAGATCTTACTGTTATGCCAATCAGCAGGACTGGAGCCAATATCTCTTGTGGACAGAATATGCCCAGAACTCATTACAGAAACCCACCACCGGCATGACTCAAGTGCGTGCTCGGCTACCAGCCCCCCAAGTTCCCTTGGACTGGTGAACTCTCCAGCATCCCTACACTCGACCACTGGCTCCAAAGAAGTGAAGTCTGTCACAAGGCGCTTCTCTGTGGCTCTGTCTGACCATCATCAGCGGGAACCATCCCCGGAATATTAGTTTCCACCCGGACTGTTTTGACTCCTCAGTGATTTCCTCCCCGGTTAGTTCCATTTATTTGCCCTATTTGCCGACAGCTCGAAGCGTTTACCCTTGTGGCTTATTGATCCACAGCCTTCTAAGTCATCATCACAGTACTATTCAGAGGGTCTTGTGATCCCAAGATGGCAGCCCCCATGAGTCAACCCACTCCATGCATATAAAAAAAAATCTTCATTTATTTGGCAGCTGATATGACTGCTCTGTTGAAAACAAAAACAGCATATGCTGGTTAGGTATGTATGAAGTTTGGCAGCTGGTTTGAACTGGTTTAAGCTATTCCTAAGCAACTAGGTCTTGCTCAGGACCAGCTAAGCTTACAGACCAGTTTATCTCAAACCAACCCAAACATAGCTAAGCATGTGCTTTTTTTCAACAGGGTGGAAAAACAAACAGAGGACAAAATAATTATTTAATTATGGAAAAAGAAGAGTAATGGGAAGTAAGGACAACAGTGCAGCCTGAGAGAGATGTGGTGACAAAGAAAGATGGAGAGAAGAGCGAAGAGGAAATCAGAGGGCAGAACCAGCAGGAGAAAAGGGCAAAAGCAATGGATAGATGGGGGTGGATTGTGTGCAAAAGTGTGATGCTGAGTTTGGCTGGCTTACAGACCCTCTCCATAATTCATCTGAGTTCTCTTCCTGGCGGAGCCTACAGGCTGTCTGCCACTCAACCCAGAGCATCTTTTAATTAATGCGAGGTGGGGACTCAGAAATCCCCAAAACCTCCTGTATAAGTCTTTAAGGGCTCTTTTGTATCAGCTATTTTCCTAAGACACAATGTTTGAAAGTAATAAAGATGATCTATGTTTGGCACATGCAATTCCCAAGTGTGTATTCTGTGTTCATACAAGCATACTTTATAAATGTCCTTTCTTTTCTTATGAACAATTAAGTACAATTAAATGTCCATTTAAAGGCTCTATTAAATCCAAATTTGAGTTTTGTGGCTTTTAGTTCATGTCTATTAACTCTGAGGTCATCTACAGTACCATTCAAAAGTTCAGTGTCAGTTAGATTTTTGTTCAGCAAGGATGCCTTGAATTGAAATACAGTGGCAGTAAAGATTTCTATTAGAACCTGTTCTTTTTAACTTCTGTCTTGAAAGATACCTGAAAAAAAAAAATATATATATATGCCTGGAAGGGAAGCCCCAGAGGGAGCCGCCAAAGACGGAGACCAGCCACCAGGAAAACCCAGTGTCCAGTACATCTGGCCTTCGACAGCGGGAGAGATGATGAGTCCTCCTCCCAAAATATTAACCTGTTCTGATGTCTTCCAGCAGGTGATGGGAGGGGTCTCTTTCACAAAAGAACAACATGAGGAGGACAGGCTGAAACTCCTGGAGCTGTGATATTACCTGCTGGAACGGAAGTTCACCCTGGTCACTGATCAGCTCCGCTCCAGTGGATGGCCAGGTTGTTCCTCGTGCTCTCGGAAACATTAAAAAGTCATACTGACTTCAAACCTCTACTATAGATGCTTCTGTACGTCTAAAAGTCAAAACCAACTTTTATTAGATAAATGCATTTAAAATGTATTTCTCTTACAGGAAAATCGATTGAAAATATTGATGACTCATCCTGCACTACACAGATCTTCTCCAATCGAATGCTCTCCAGAATAAGAAAACCCTGCCCCAGATACCACCTGCAGCCAGCTAACATCACGGTGCATTCATCAGGGTCAACTCAAGATTGAATCTCGTTGAATCAAGAATCACTTTAAAATCAAATCATGCACACAAGAATCGAAATCGATTCATGAGATCGGTTGAGCCTCATGCTTCTAATAGGTAGGTGGTTATTCTCCTGGGTAGCTTGCTGAAATATAATGATGGATCTAGAGCTCTGGTCCATTTGACTTGATTGTGTCCAATCAAAGAATCTGGCTGCAGGGCCATGTGATTGGAGCGAATCAGTCAGTCATTAGCCAGGCAATCAGCTCAAATGCCTCCTTTCCCATGGGATCCCCATATCGCCTGTTCTGAGAGGGAAAAAGGATGGGAAAGAAGGGGAGCAGAAAACAACAGCCCTGTTCAATCACAACGTTAATCAGATTTCTATTTACCTCCTATGTCTCTTCTTTTTTACTCTTTTACACTAAAATGTGTCTCCATATCTGGGTGCTCTTCTCTTCTCTTCTCTTCTCTTCTCTTCTCTTCTCTTCTCTTCTCTTCTCTTCTCTTCTCTTCTCTTCTCTT
>JAUMHI010000064.1:9464749-9475222 GCA_032359435.1 Enteromius unitaeniatus
CTCTTCTCTTCTCTTCTCTTCTCTTCTCTTCTCTTCTCTTCTCTTCTCTTCTCTTCTCTTCTCTTCTCTTCTCTTCGTGATGTATGGCCCCTGTCAGAGATGGAATCAATGGGATGGTGGTTGTTTTAATTTAGCAGAGCGCTGAGAGGATACTGATACTGGCAGTCAGAGAAGAGGAATGGCAGTGGCCTTTTACCATCTGTTTTTACTTTCCCTCCCTGTTTCACACATTGATCAACATCCAGCACTCACTGAGCTGCTTAACCCGCTTGGTGTAGGTGGCTATGCATAAACTACTGCCATCTTTGGCACTGGTGCTAATTGACACTGCTAATCTGGATATTTAAATAGAACACTTTAAGGTAAGGCTTCATACAGATCCACTTTTAGCTTGACACTGTCTCACATTGAACCACATTGAATTTGCATCATCCTGATTAATGTTATTCATTTGTCTCTGTACTGTGTGACTGCAGGATGCCTGTCTGGAAATTCATCCACTGGAAATAATAATGAGAGACAACAGCATAAAGAGGGACGGAGTCTATTTGCTCATCAACAGCAACAGATTTTAGGGCTATAAATTCAGTCATAAATGATCATTCTGACCATCAAAACCAGTGAGCTTTCTTTTAATGAATCATAGAAGTGCTCCTGATGATGATGTAGACAACTTAATTATGTTGTCTACTGTTAGCCTAATTCTAAGGCAGCACTGCATTATTCATGAAGAAGGTTATTCCAGAATTAATTGGTTATAGGAATAAAGTATAAAGAATAAAAAGGAATGTTGACTATAAGTGCAATTCTTATCTTATGTTTTATAGAGCTAAAATTGACCCAAAGAATACCAATGTGACAAAATGTGTACAGGGCATTGAAAAAATAATATCATGTTTATTTTATGTTTACCAAGTTTTCCCCATTAAATTAGGTCATTCAATTTGAAGCAAAAAAAAAAGTTAACCATTGAATTGAACCCCAAGGATACAGTTGGCAGGGGGCTTTATGGTTTAAATTTGGTGTTGGCACCCTGTGCAAGAAAGAGCAATGAGGAAACAGAAATGGCAAAGGGTTAATGGAAGCACGCATGGAGACTCCCTGTGGTCCTGCAGAGCTTTTCCTGTGTAGCCCATGGGCAAAAGATGAAGAAAAAGTGTCACATGGGATCTGCCTCATTTACAGCCATGTACATCATTCATAAAAATGATACGAACCAAAGAGCAGAAAAGAGGAACAAAGAACCTGAGATGGAGAGTGATAAAAGGAAAGGTGAGCTAGTGCGCATGGGAGTTTTAAGCATGTTTTATATAGTGTGTGAGAGTGTGGGAAACGGATCTCTCCTGGGCCCTTTAAGGATAATAAGACCATCTTCAACCTACCACGTTTTCTCTTCACACATACTTTTTCATCGACTCATACATTCACTCTCTCTCTCTCTCATTCTTTCTCTCTAATAGGCCAATCTGTCCTTCTCCTGCTCTGCTGCCCGGACTGCTCTTTGAGTCGTGGGTGGTTTTGATGAGATTGGCCATAGACAGGCCACTGACCCTGAACTGATCTGAGATGCACTCTAGTTCACTGGTCATTTCCCGTTCTGTTCTGGGAAAAGGTGACAGGGGCAGATCTGTCTGTTTCATGACCAATGCGGGACAATACACAACTCTCACCTTATAACTATGGACTTCAATCTGTAGCTAATGGTGAGGCAAAGGTTAATTGATCCACAGCTGGGATTGCAGCTCCGTCAGCAGAGGGGAACTCTGCCAATAAATGATCCTAAGCAAGCCATTTGTCATCATTTATAAAAGGTCAAAATGTCCCTACTTCCTCTCAGGGTGGATAACTAAATAAAATAGCCTTTTCTTTTTCAAATAAGTTATGTGTTTTAAGTTAAAATCCCTTCAGTAGACCTTGACCTCTTGGCTCATTGATCAGTATGCAGGTGTGATTGTAACACAATCAAGATTTCTTACGAAAAGTGTTGAAGGCAATGGCCCGTAGGGGGAGCTGTGTGATGTGATACTGACCGTATGGTGATTTATTCCCTCATGGAGAAAGCATTGAAGACAGACAAGGAGGGGTGCGAATGGGGGATAGTCTGACATTTCAAGTTCAATGGCTGCTACAGGCAAAAAATTTCATAATATTCAGCTTACGGTATCTGTCAAAGTCAAAAAGAGTTTTCCGAAAGGTGGAGAAAGTTACGCTATAATCTGTTCATTAGCTCAACATCCTCTCTCCATATTGTTCCTAACTCTATTTTGTAAACACACATAAACTCACATTTGGTTTCAATTGGCCATCTTACATAATTATGCACAAACACTTTTCAATGCAATACTAAAACACTTTGCTGCCATTTGTGAAACTTGATTCATCATTAAATTTTGCAATCTCTCTGTATAGAATATGAAAAATAAAGCCCAAGACACACTGCAGATGAAGACACCTAATAACTTGTGTGCTACAATGCATGTTACTATAGCAGTTGTAGTTGTTACGTGAGCTTAAGGTAAGCAGTTTTTCGCCAGTTTTAGCGCCATGTCACATTGATTTCATGACACATTTTTTATTGGTTGATCAGTAAATGTGGGCTGACAACAACCGTCTTTTCATTTATCTCACTGTATGACACTGGCACTGTATGATAACTGATTAGTAGCCATGAACACAATTTTTTTCACAAATTGTTTCACAATGCCAATTGTTTGCCTAGGACAGCCAAAATTTAACATTGCAGAGAAACATTCTGGTTCAAACCTCTAAAAGGCTTTATTTACTGCTAGTTACATACAACACACTTTAATCGGTTCCTGTCTAATAAATGCTTTGGAGGCTAAGCCAAACCTTTTGGTTTATATACCACTGCTGCTGTTATACTTTAAAGGGCAGTTATTAGGTCCCTTTTTACATGATAAAAGTCTCAGGTGTTTTAAGAATGTGTCTGAGTAGTTTCAGCTCAAAATACCCCAAAGGTAATTTATTATATCAAATGATTTCGAATGGAAGCAGAAATGTGCATGTATCATTAAATGCAAATGAGCTACTGCTTCCTGGCCTGTTTTCCAGAATAGGGCTGTGCCTTTACAGCTCTTTCCTCAGATGCTCTGTCAAAACAAAACTTTGTTTGGCTTTGATTATCATGTCTATGTTTTCTTTCCTGTCTTATGTGCTTAAATACTGCATACTGTACACAAGTTTATGTTAATACACAAGTTTTGTCTGTGAATGTAAACAGCTGCAAAGAAATCGCATTGAAATGTTAGATCTGTGCATTAAGTACAGCAGCATACTGCTGTGCATGCTTTTAAGAAGACCCAGAAACAGAAACAGAAAATCTCAGTCAAAAGAAAAGTGTCCATCAACAGTAATAGGCGAGGCCTGTAAAGTGTGACATCTGCTTATGATTTATGGGTATTGAAAAAAAAAAAACAGTTATGTTCAAGTAACATGTAAAAGTGAATTATGCATAACTGGTCACCTTTACACAATATTTAGACTAAATTAATTAACAAACTAAAAATAAGTACAATATATAATGTGAATACGTTGTTATTCCTCAGTGCAGTATTTAACAATATTTAACAATATTTAAAAATGCAAGAGGGGACTTCATGCTGGTGTAAATTTCAGAGTGTTGTTACAGCAGACATTAGTTTTCCAACCTAGAGACTGAGCCAGTGGGGAGAGAGTGAGAGAGAGAGGGAGAGAGAGGAGACAGGGTGTTAAAAATGGAAAGGACAGCCAAAGGGTTTATCACACCATCCTTACTAGTGTCTGCACCAAGGGGCATATGAAAAGAGAAAGACAGACTAAAGAAGGACAGAGAAAAGCTAAAGGGGAAGGTTAAGACAGCCCAGGCAATGCTATAAACCACTGTCACCTGCTATCCTTAGATGATAGTTTCACATTAATATTGAATTTAATTCAATTCAAAACACTTGGAATATACCTAAGGGGGGATGTGCAGGATGCAGCTTAAATTTTCCTAACCTGCATTCGCCTTTCTGATATCTTTAGCTTTTCTATTTTTGCAGTGGTTACTTTGAGTAATGTTAATATCACACTCTTCTGAAGCATGAAAAAATCTGAAGCTGTACTCAAAGGGCCCTTTGAAATGCCGTCATTTTAGGTGAAGGAAATGGTTATAGCCCGAGGCACTCACTTTACAGGAGTATTTATTGTTAGCCTCCTGTGAATGGGAATCTACTACGGCTTTACAGCGCACTTGATCACTACATTGCTGATTTCTAAGAAAGTTCTTATGAAAGCACAGATGCAAAAAGCGTGGTCATCATCGTAATTACTCACAACCAAATGTCAATAACTGTCATCCTGCTACCTACAGAGTGAAACTGTGTTTAAGTAGAGGATCACTAATGGATTTCTTGAAGGAACACAGTTTAAACAACTGCGCGTTTCCTGGTAAAGAGAGAAATGAACAGACTCAGGTTTAAAAATAATACATGAAAGTTAGGCCTCATGCAGATGCCACGCCCACAGAACATTGGCTAAATGTCTGATGCACATGGTACACTTAACTGGAAACCCTTCCGGAATGTCGAAATCATCAAATGATTGGTTTAATTTTATCGGATTTCCGGGGGATGCGAATGTCGCATTTATTTTCGGTCTGCCTGGAAACAAAGCACAGATGTGCGATTGCGGAGAAAAAAAACTGTTGTGTTTACATGAGTGACAATAAGCATTTATTAAGATCAGTTAAACATTGGATTCTCAAAAGTATGCGAGGTTCCCAGCAGATCCAATTTTACTAGTTGTAAACTAGCGTCCCCTGCTATCTATTATGGAAGATCAAGTGAAGTACCTAACGTTAACCGAGAAGGGATATCAGCTGTGTTTGCGGGCAAACACGAAACAACAGAAGCTGACATCGCAGCTGGTCGATTCAGTATTGTGTTCGGTTCTCCAGAATTGCTTGTGTGTGTGTTAAAAAAAGTGGAGAGATATGCTTCAAACAGATGTTTACCGGGAGCGTCTCATCGCGATTTTCTATGCTGACTAACCGGCGTGCACGCTGTTCTGTTGTTGTGGGGACATTTCCACGCTGAACGAAACAAACTGTGATTGGTTGTTTGACATGTCGGTAAAACAGCCTTATGGGCGGGCCTTGACCAAAGAAAGCGGCTATGAATTCCAGACCTTCAGCCGTCAGTCTGAAGTTCTTGCTACACAAGACTAAACCACCTAAGACTTTCCAAAGCCTGACCTGACACCACATGCATAAAACAATACTACTTTATAAATATATCAGATTCGTGCCAGTGAATTTCATGTGTGTCCATTGGCTTAATGTTGATACTTAATAACTACAGTGAATTACCATGATGCTAATCTGTTTGACTCCAGTGTCTTATCGTGTGAAAGGAAAATATTAATATTGTAACATTAACTATGAACTATCGCTTCTGGACAACTGTCAGCTTGATGTGAGAAAACTGAATGAGCTTCAGTTGCAGTGCTGACAAGTCAAAAATTGGTCTACTGTTATACTGCTGTCACAGGCTGAACATGAATGGGCTAATTTAGAGTAGCCTATCAACTGGGCTAGTGTTGTGCAGACCTGGCAACATCCCTATTTTGTTGACCCAGAAACATTTTTATTAAAAATTTAGTCTTGACCACATCTCTACACCTAAACCTTATCTTACGAATCCCTAAAATCAGAGGAAATGATCGAGGAACAACACTGTTGTACAAGCACCACTTACCAATTGTAAACCTAAATTTCACAAAAACTATAAACCGACTCGAATCGTATTGGTTAATCACAATGTTGCTCCAGGGTCAACAGAGATGTTGATCAAGGAACATGTCGCACTCAGCAAAATCAGATTTTTTCTGATCGACGGTGATCACTTTTTACGCGGGTTTCAAACTTCACCTTTCATATTTTCACTTCTCATTTGTTTTGAAGCATCGGCTAAATGAATAAAGGTATGCATTCATTGACTGTTATGACCTAGAGTTTTAAGGCCAGCTGCTCTTTGTCACAGTAATCCCCCAAAATTAGAGATTCCATCTTGCACCAAATAACACAAGTAAGACGGCCTCGGGAATGCACTTTGGAATTCTATTATACGGTTTTGGAAACCATGTTAGGGTTTCAGGACTTGTCATGTCCATATTAGTTTTCATTTTCAGCTTGGGTAAAGCGGGAAAAAGTGTCGTCACAGCAACACCTGCTGCCATAAGACCGCACGAATGTGGAAAAGCAAAGCTACAGAGGTTTTATTAGGATCTCACACTCCGCAGCTTAACCTTGACTTTCGTCAGGAAGCAAGCCAGCCGCCGTGTTTCAATATACCAAAACCACAGGGCCTGAATTTGTGTGTATAAATTAGTCTTAATAAAGCAAAGCCTCACTGCTATGTTTTTTTCTTCTTCTTTTTGTTTTTTTATTAGCTTATGAGAGGTTCCATCAACCACGGCTGCCCTTTTGAATAACATTAACGTTCCACAGGAATGATTTTGAGAGGACGATGACACTAGCAGCGAGACTACCGATGTGACACTGTGATAAAAGGAGCAAGAGAACAGATACCGTGCCGTTATGTGTCTGAAATACCGTGACATTCTACAGCGGGACACAACTGAAGAGGCCGCGAGAGAGTAATTGATCCAATTACTGAGGTACTCTTGGGTAGCTATATATCTGCATAGGAGATACAAAAGGTTACAACAGTGCAAATGATAGCGAGACTATGACAAAGATGCACATCGTTTGTGTCTCACACGAAAAGCCGAGCTTGAAAACAGTTCTTTGTGATCAACCATAAGCCACATTTGCACATTCTCTGTGTGCTCAGGTTCCATCGCTAAACATCTGTGGAAGCCCTGTAGTTTCTTCTGCCACCACTAGCTCCAGTCAGGGGAGTGGCTTGCTTGGCATCCAAAGATAGCTCTGAATGGGCCAGGCCCTCAGGCTCTCAGTCCCTGCCTGACTGCCTGAAAGTCACTGTGAATTATGCATCATATTTCTGAGGTTTGCCCTTCTCCTCTATGCAAAAAATAACAGCGGAGAGTGCTTAGAGGCAGACCTACACAATGTTCAGTAAAAATTAGAGACACAAAGAAAGAGCTTTTGAAGAAAAGAAAAAATTATGAGCAGAAGCAAAGTAGCCAAAGTGTTTGCGTGTGCATATATGGTCACAAGGACACAAGCAGGGGCGGGTTCTTTTTTAAAGCCCTGAATCTTTTGGGTTTGTTAATAGTTTTATCAAAAATCTATTTTTTCAACACATTATACAAATAAAGATAAAAATTGGCTCAATTCCACGATCCCGCAGGATCTATAAAATTTTACCGGCACTAAATTCTGTGTTAAGTTTGTTGAATACGTTTCCTGAGGAGAATGTTGAGTCTCTATTACTTTGCTAATTGTGTACCAACCATTGAGGACCTCTGTATTTTTCCAATAACATAAATTGTAAAATAGTTATTAATTTCTTTGGTGCTGCAAGGATAAAGCCAAGATAACAGATCATCTCATCTGAGATGCTTCAGCGGTAAGGGTGTGCGATATATAGTCTGCGATCCTTATCCTTATCCACAACCACACCCTCATTACACACTGCATTTAAGCCAGACTCACTCACTACAATTTGCGAAGTCTTGATTAGCCTAGGACATCATTTCTGAGTGTTTTACCTGTGTTTAGCTATCTAACCAGCCTTCATTGCTCTGTTTGCTAACCTTGACCCAGCCTGGGGTATGTTTTCCAAAAGCATCGTTAGCTAACTATGATCGTTAGTTCTATTGAACTCTATAGGTAATGACGGAACTTGCGACCATGGTTGCTTTTGGGAAACGCACCCCTGTACGACTTCCCTAAAATAAAGCTTCAAATGGATTCGCACACCTCCGCTCGCCTTATTACACCTGCTGACTTGGTTTTAAACCTATATTATTATCCAATTAACCAAACATTCATGATTTAAAATCGTATGCATACTGTATTTATACTCCGTGCACGTGCATTTGTATATTAAATATAAAACGCCCAACTGCATTTGGGCTAAGCTCCGAATGTTTATAACGTCTGGCTTTGCCCCTGGACACAAGATAATTTTTCCAAAGATAATTTGGTGGATTTTTAAAAAGAGGATGCTAAGTGGATCTGTCATGCCCCTGTCTGTGTTCTATGTCACTCGTTCTATGTCTTTTGTTTCAACTATGATTTCCTGTGTGTCCTTTTATGGTCTTGTTCCTGTTCTTGTTCAGTTGATATGTTAACCCTTGCCACCTGTGTCCGTCACCAGTCTTGGATCTGCCCATGTGTATTTAAGCCCGGTGTATTCTGTCTAGTATGTCGATCATCAAGGTTACTATGTGTATGTATGGTTCCACATCTGCTAAGTTTAAGTAAAGTTTATGTATCATTGCACCGTTGAGTTTTCGCCATGTGCTTCAAGCATACACCCTGACAGGAACTATAATAACAATAATCATCATTTTGTCAAAGAGGATTTTTATGCTAACCAAGGTTGCTTTAATTTGATCAAAAAAACACAGTAAAAATTAATATTGTGAAATAAAATATTACAAATTAAATTAACTGTTTTTTGTTTCAAAATTTAATTTAATTAACGTGATGGCTAAGATGAATTTTTAGCAATCATTACTCCTGTCTTCAGTGTCACGTGACCTTTCAGAGATCATTCTAAAGCCTGGAAAACACTATACGATTTGTCTCCTAGCAACAAGGTACACTTTTTGCTTTTGTTGTGATTGGAACAACTTTAATGTAGTGTATTGATGCCCAGTTTTCCTTTGTCACTATTTACAGAGTCGGTACATGTATGATGCCTAGTGTTTTAAAAATCTGTTCAGATTTTAAAAGTCTTGTGTATTCCAGCCTTAGTGTGTTGCTTTATATTCTTTGATTTATAGAACTGTCTATACCGTCACATATTCTGTGTATGTTCTCTGTCCATGTGCTTTTCTGTGTATGTTTATTTACCTGTCAGCTCCTCATGTCTCTCCGCCCTCATCATTAGTGCTCACTCCCTTCCAGCCGTGTTTTACCCAGGTTTGTTTGATTAGTCCTTGTATAAATTCACTCCCCATGTCTTGTATCTTTGTCAGATGTTAATGTTTCATGTCGGTGTTGTACTTTGCTTATCGCGGTTTTCCTTGATTTCTTTTGTTTTGTTATTAATAAATGTTCACTTTATAATCGAGTTTATGATTAATGACTACTTATGGTTAATTAAATACATCCTGAATTAAGGTAGTTTCTTTAAATACAGCTCTCATTGACCCCAGACATTTGGATTGTAATGTATTTTTTGCTTTTGCAACCACTAGTCAAAAGATGCTCAGAAAGACACACAGATCTGAGTTGTTGCAAAAAGCACTTGTTCCAAATGTGTTTGCTAAGACACTGCCTCAGACAAAACACTCCTGAGTCCCGAGTCTATTGTTCTTTTATTCTGGCCAAATCAATTTTCTTGCATTTTTTTTTCTTCTGCTAATTTATATTTACTAATGTAGCACACAAAATAGATGGACTTTTCTTTTTTTTTTTTTTTTTTAAGCTGAAAGCTTTTACTTTGTCTCTCTTGTATGAAAGCTGAGCTTTAAAAAATGTTATTTTACAAGAGCATGAGAGTAAAGCCTGACCTTACTTAAGAAGACAGCTAATTTGTTTTGGTCTTTTAAAGTCACGGTTGGGTCACTTAGACAAGCATGGAATTCAGACAGCATAATTAAAAAATGTTTTTTGTTGCAGAAAAGAAATGCACATTCATTGTCTTGGTCAAATAAAAAAAAAAAATCCTCTAAAATTTGGACTACTAGAACAATAAGATTCACAGGCTTTAACTATCCTCACCACAAAACAACTGCAATAATTATGCTTCAAAAACACTGTGATTGTTAATTGCTCCCTTGAATACTTAAATCCATTAAAAATTCCTGCTCAAGGGGAAATATATGGATCCAGCAGAGCATACATACCACTATCCTCTGATGAGTAGTATACACACATTTGTGCCTGCATAATAAAAAGCTGTCGACAGCATACTAGTATGGATATGTTTTTGTCTTGCCGTCGGGATGGAGCTGGTGCTCCTCTTGCTGGGTGTAAGTATGTGCTGTTCCCTGAGGCAGAGCATATTCTTTCATCCAGGGCCATCCTTCAGGCATCCAGAAGAGGAAAATCATCTAGTTAATGCCAGAATGAAATCCTTCCACACATGAAACATGCATTTTCTGCATGTTTGTGGGACACCTTGCATTCTGTCTGTTTCAAAAGACAGGACAAATTCTGCTTCTGAGAGCTGAAATAAATTTTTGCATGCCTGTAGGGAGAACATTACGTTATTTATACATATACTGTGGAATACGGAGGAAAGTTGTCACATCCAGATGCACACACACACACTATAAGTCCTTACACAATCCAACGTGCCTAAAATTGAACTGGAAATTAGGTGCTGGGCGTCC
>JAUMHI010000064.1:9475322-9518322 GCA_032359435.1 Enteromius unitaeniatus
CATTACCATTACTCTGTTCTACTTGATAATGTTCAGTGCTTTGCTACAATCTGTATTGTTAAAAGCGCTATATAAATGAAAGTGACTTGACTTGACTTGACATCTTTGTTCCAGTGAATTTTTCCAGATTATTTATGTATTTATTTTTGTAATTATTTATAGCAATATGCCTTTTCTGTAGGAAATTGCTTAAATGTTATAAAAATTAAGAAAAAAAGTATTAAAGTATTAAGTATTAAAAAAGTAAAACTAAAAAACTAGCTGGTGGGACTAGTTGTCACATTGGAACCTGCCATGAGGTTCATTATCCCACTTTTTTACACACACACACAGAAAATAAAAGAAACAAGTATTGCATAGATGTAATAATATGTAATAAAGGGTTTACACAGAACATGTATTGAAACAGTAAAAAGCCAGCATTTTTACCATTTGTAACTTTTGCAAACTTATTCCTTTCCTGACATTTAAAATAAATATATTTTAAAAACATAACAAACTTGAATTTATAATCTACTTTTATTAAACTAACTGACTTAAAACTGACTTATATGAGGGCCAAAAATTCCCTTTGTTGTTTTCTACATTTATAAGTTGCTGTGTATAAAACAATCTGCGAAATAAATAAATGTAAAATGAATTTTGATGAAAAAGAATAAAAACATCCAACTTAACTCTGGAGACAGCAAAAAAAATAAAAAAATCAATGCTGTCTGTGAAGGTACTCACAAATAAATGACAGCAATGGAGAAAAGTATGTTTGACTTTAAAATGACTCACAACCATACATAAGATATAACATTATGCTTCCAGTGTCATGTTGTCTAAAGAAAATAGTGCCAGGTGAGTTAATGTCTCAATTTGCCTCATTTGATAGAGGTCAAACCCCTAAATAACAAAAAAGAGCAAAATGGCTCTCGAGGCCTGATTTCGGTTAAATTAGAAGTGAAAAACTGACAGTGAGCGAAAAACTACACCTTAAGGAATAACAAGCTAACAGGAGATTGCTCTCGAAGCTTCATTTGGAGAGGCCATGGCTGCTATTAGCAGGCAGCTGTGCGGGAGGCCGGGTAGAACATCTCATTACACGAACACGAATCTTCCACTGTTGAAGAGAGCAACCTCTCCTCTCGTTCCACTCCCACATAGTCGTGAAGAGGCCCCGAAGGTCACGTTCAAAGCCATCGCATTAGATCACTCGAAGGCATAGCACATCAGATTGATAGCACAGAGGCTTGATGTGCTTCAAGTGGCTGCCCATTGGACAGTAAGCCAATTGCATTTGCGGTGAGGCAATCGGCCAAAGCGGCCCTCAGCAGAGAAGCAATGCACAAGCTCTTGCAGTTCAACTGTGGAGACGAGGGGATCAAGCCGGCGATCTTTGTGCTTTCCGAGGGGCCTCTGGATATTTGCATTTGTGCACAACAGAGAATACACAGTTGTTTTCTTCATCCAGAAACAATCAGGGACAAATATGGTCTGATGGCAAGCATCAAAATGGTCTGATGAACGGAGACAGACCGTTTGAAATGGACCGCTGGCTAATTGCCATTGTTCTGGAACGGAGCTCTGATCATTGGACAAAATCGTGGTGACCCCAAGGAAGATTTATTCTGTCAGTATCGCCAAAAGCTTTGATTGTTTCTTGTCTCCAAGTTCTTTTCAGTCGAATAAATTGATTGCAAATCCACAGCATTAAGCATTATGATTACAGCCTGTTTTCACAATAACTTATGATTAAAATCAGCGTGAATTTTAATAATGAGACAAGTCTGGTGGGTGTCATAACCGTGGGTATACAGAGCACACAGTAGACACCTGCAAATTTAGTATCAAAGAAAATGACTTTCTAATTATACAGACCTTCATTAACACGGAAATCTTGGTACAACCAATCATACCTGAACAACATCCTCCTGGGAAGTTTCAAGACTCTGCAAAAATAATTTAAAGGACAAAAACAACAACAAAATTATTTAGACACACTCTTAAAAACAATTGTTCATACCCTAGTAAAAACAATACATTTACTTCATACTTTGTTCAAATCACATAAGACATATTTGATGTAATTTTAATCAAACTATATTTAGAGTACTACTGTACTTGTGCATAATGCACATTTCTAAATATTAAGCCAACCTAAAATATGTTTTAATTTCACTATTGATTAGGATCTTTAAATGCAAGATTTTTAAAGTATACTTGAAATAGTTCTACATTAGCACAATCAAATATCCAAAAAAGTGTATCTTTATTTGAAATTCAGCTCTACTTCTGCACAATTAAAGTTCATTGAGTACAAACTTGTAAGTAAACCAGTTTAATATAGGAAACGTAATATTGCAGGGTATTTAAGTACATAAATATGTAAATGCATTTGTAGTATACTTAGCATGATACATAGGTATTCCAAAGATGTTATTTTTCACTAGGGTACAGTGAATTTTATCTGTGATTTGGTTCTCCGTGGAATTATTCAGCGATCAATTCCCGAATTAGTTAAAAAGGTTCTAGAAATGTTAAAGATTCTTCATATGAGCACATATGCCAAATAACCTTTATTTATAAGAATGTGGAGAGAAATTAACATTAATACTGTGCCATTATATGAATTCTGAAGAGAAGAAACAGCACGTTTTATAACCCACCCCATGTACTTTGACAGCGACATTTAGGAATAAGCTGTAGATTTCTAAACAACTTTAATTTGCAGCAGATAAAGGTGGAAAATGTATATCAAATTTAAGGATTAATAGTGTAAACAGTGAATTGCAAAGTAAAATATGGGAAATCCATCCCCCAATTCTCTCCTAACTGGGTTTTACCAATGGGATTCGGAAACCTATACCGTGAGGAGGAAAAACCCTACAAGAGCATTCATCAGTTTGAAAATTTATTTTCATATAAAAAGACACTCTATGAAAACAGTAGAGGACTACTTTGTACAATCTTATGTATAAAAAAACTTAAACGGTGCAAGGAGGATTCTCTGTGATAGATAGCCATCTTCTTTAGCCAATGGGATTGTGTGTGCTGGCAGGGGGAGGATTCAAAAGTTTCAAACATGTCAAGCCATGAAGAAAGTCCAAGCAAACATAATTAATCTTCAATACATCCACACTCAGCTGGTCATTTTCCTACATTTCGATCATCCTCCTCACGATGCACATATTCAAAATACACATCTCATAAATTTTATGTGACTGTAAGGCCATTCTCAAGTTTTTTTTTTTAATTTTTAAAGAGCAATACATAAATCTGTTCAAAACATAGTTAGTGTAGTGGGGTTCTGGAGTGTAGTTCCCCAGCTTCTATAAGTAGGACTCTGTAAACATCTATGAAAAACCCAACACTCATAAACAGAGACGGAAACAGAGCAGAATGACAAAATGTTAAAACAGCCGTTGACTGCATCAGACAAAAGAGCAACACAGATGAAACAGGCACTGTAAACGAAGCAGGGTTTGCGTAAAGCTGCATGGTTGCGAACTCTACAACTAAAATAGTCAAATCAGGTCGATAAGGTTTCAATTCCATCACTTCCTTTCACCAATCCTTTATTCTAAATTCCAAACATTCTAAATTGTAAAGTTTGTATTAAAATAATTTAGTTCCAGTACTCAAATTTGATTGGTCGGTGTTCCAAAAGTGCTATACCGTCCAGCAGACCTTCCAAAGAATACATCTTGTTTATCAAACAGTTAAAAGTAATATCACAAGCACGCTACTAAATATCAGCCAAACAGCCCTCTTGATTTTACAATATTGCTTTTCCAAATGTGAGAGTCATACTCAAGTCTTTCTTGACTGCGAATGAGACACGAGACGAAAAACTAGTTTTAATTGCTATGGTAGTTTGGAGATATTTCATAGGGATGAGGCAGCCCATGTTCCCCATTAGTGCAGATTACTTGCAAAGGTTGAAATGGCATGCTCTAGTCTTGCCATCTGTGCCTATATGATATGCTGACTTCAGGGATCTTTGAGCAGATGAAATTTGCGCCAAGTAAGAAAATGTCAGGACAAATCGTTATTCCCCCAAGATAATTACCACACCTCTCTCTTCCTCGTTCACCCTCTCGTTCTCGCTTTCCGAGCCTCCATGTGGAGTTACATCAGCTAACACAACTAATGAATGGGTTATAAAGAGAAGCGGGTTAGCAAAGATGACCTCTGCAGTCTGCTTAGCATTAAGCCAGCTGTCAAACTCCACAGTCGAAGTGCAGAAATAAAACCGAATCAATTCAGGATGACTGGTGGAGTCACCGGTTTTCAAAGGAAAACATTGCAAAGAACTACTTTTTGCAAGAGCGGAAATATAGAAACAATGTTAAGATGGATTGGAGAAGAAGTGTGGAAACGTAGCACCACTTTTGTATGTCAGTTCAAAATGGAAACGTTCTCAGCTGGAAGTGTGTCTCTTACTGAATAAGCCCATTCTGGAACACCAAAGCTTCTTATGACTGGAATATGGATTCTTTTGGCTGTTTCGTGTAAGATGGAGCAAAGATGCTTCCCTAGTGTGAACGAATGAACATTTGACAGTAAATCGCACATACTGTATAGCACAATTTCTTCTGAAACCTGAAACACAATCACACAGCGGTATGACCTACTTCAGCCCATAAAACGAGACCTGAGGTATCGTTTAGGGATATAAAAACATTTAGAAAATAAAGTAAAAGATGGACAAGCATTCTAAATAAAATAATAGAAAAAAAGCATGTCAGTACAGTACGTCTGATGCAGAGGAAAACAAGCAGAGGATGGCACATATTATTGAAACTTTCCCCCTCTCTTCCCAGAAAAACAAAGCAAGAAAAAGGGAAACAGAACTTGAATCATCCAAGAAATGAGAAGACAGAAAGGAGGAAAAAAAACCCTAAGGGGTTATCAAACTGTGTGCGAATGATCAGTACTGATTTTTTTCGTTCCTCTATAAAAAGAAGGGTGCAGAAATATTATTTTTTTTAAATTCCCAAATCATCAAACAGGAGAAAGAGAATCCGTTCTGGAGTAAAATCAAGACAATTCAGAAACAGTTTGTTAAAAATGTTTTACCATACTCTCCAGGCTCCACTCTTTCATTGAATGTCTGTCTCTGTGTGAAAATATAGAATAAGCACTCTTCATCTCTGGTCTGTCCTCACACCTGTAAACAAGTACAGAATCCTTTAGAACACGTTTTGCTGAAGATCACTGACAGCGTGAGTACGTAAGAGGGTTTAGTTGTCTCTCAGTTTGTTGTAGGTGTGTGTTTTCTTCACACTTCAGTCTGGAAGTCTCCTTCGGATGTGTCAGGTGTGTTGGCGGAGGATGTGTCCCAGGGTTTACTGCGTAACTCCAGTCTGTCCTTATGTTCGCTGGAGCCACACGTCTGCTCAGGGGTCATGGTCTTAAAGCTGTCCCAGGATCGCTGGTCATCTGTGGTGGACTTGTCCTGAATATGCACATACACAGAAAAAAACTAATTAAAATTAAAACCAGAGCATAAGCATCGATTAGATCATTTAACTATCCTCTGACAAAAAGTGGCCCTGCTGAAAAAACAGGTTAGGTTGGTTTTAGCTGGTCATCCAGCCTGGTCATAGCTCAGCAGCAGACTGATTTTAGAATGATTTTATCTGCTTTTTCTAAGTTGGTCTTAGCTGGAACTACCAGCTAAAACCAGTTTGACCAGGTTCAAGACCTTCAGCTACTTGTATCTTAAGCCAGCCAAGACCAGCCAACCAGCTTAGATTTTTTACATTTATTTATTCACAGGACTTTGATTACATTTTTAAAAATGTATTGATTTTTATTACAAAGGTGGATAACCGTAATTTATCTAGACTATTGTTCAAAAGTAAAGGGTTCAAAATACATTTTTGGTTTTATTAATATTAAAATATTACTTATTTACTATAAACTAATACTTATATTCCACAAAGGCTGCATAAATTAAATTAACAACTACAGTAAAAATATTTAGAATGTTATAGAAGACAAATAAATGCTGTTCCATTAAACTTTCTATTTTTTTTTTTAATCCTGTAAAAAAGGAGGTAAACTGTTTTCAATAATGACATTATTAAGTAGCAAACCATCAAAATGTATATATATTATATATTAAAATACAAATGAGATCATTTAAATTGTTACAATATTTCACAATATTACTGTTTTACTCTATTTTTGATCAACATTACAGATAAAAAATAAATAAATTATATATTAAAATATACTATACAAACTTATTCACAATACATAAACATTCAGGGTTAGCCATATCAATATCATTTTTATCTCGAATATTCTGGCAGAAAATATAACTATCATAACCATAACTACCATTTTCATTTTTAGACATGCGAAGAGCACTAGAAAACTGAAAAACAACATTTTATCTCATCTGGAATGTAACTAATGGAAATGTACTCGGGCATTTATAATTTGCATTTATTGTGCCTGAATGCACGTTTCAACAGCAGCATAAAGACTAAATGGCCTTATAGTCTTGCTACATTACAACTTGTCTATACAACATATGGAGCGACCTGCATTAGAGGTGGTCTGTGCTGCATTTTATGCCCGGCTATTTCAGGTGTTCATTACTTCAGATGGCCAGAACACATACACTCTCAATCTCATTGAGGCTAATGGTGTATCTTACAGCTATACGGCCTCTTAATGGTAGGTAAATTGCATTATACAGTAGGGGCAGATTAATCTAATCACACAGAGACTGGGGCAATATGAAGTTGGGATTGAAGGAATATAAAAAAAAAAATTAAGCCAGGCCCCTCGAAAGGGACTCCACTGAGACTTCACACATTTGTCTTGCAGTTCTCCTCCTCTCAAATCTTTTTCCAACTTCCCCCAAAAATGAGATGCATGAACCTGCATATTTTGCAAGGTTTGAGGCGATCAATTACAGGGTTGCTGTCGGCTCCCCCTCAGCACAAATGCCCGCTGATTGCATGCGTGACGGATCTGGGAGATTGGAAAACACCACAAATGACTCGTCTAAGGTATTATTGAGAGTAAGTTTCTCTGGCTTCCTCTTGTTTGTGAGTGTTGGTAAAGATGGAGGCTTAAATTTGAGCTGTGTTGGATGGGTTTGCCGGTTACCATGGAAATGGAGATATGAACACAAACACATACACACACTAAAATCACACATGCACATTATGACAACATTTTCAAGTAGACAGCAAACTGGAAAACTGGCTCTCATTCACAACTAAAATTAATAAATAAATCAGAGTTTGTAGGATCATGTAAGCGAGTTTTCGTCCACAAGGGGGTGATAGCAGCCTGATTATAATTCACCCAATGTAACAGGCTGACAGTTGACAAAATGGATACAAAAAGCATAATCTGGCAGCCAATTTGCATGCTAAACGCTGAAGAAGGAACATTTTGTCGAGCAGAAGTGTTGTTAATGCCGAAGAGGAGCCTGACTTTATTCCTAAGAGAATGCTAACGTGATTGTGCTGCTCTTGCGTATTTCCTTTCCCCTCCATCTCTCTTCCTCCCGATTGCTTCACTCCCAACAACCCTCCTTCACTTCCTCTAGCTTTCTCCATCTCTCCTTGTCAGGCCTTTTCTACTTACACTCGAAGAATTCTTTTCACCTCCGGCAGACGAAATGCTCCATCGCTTTTCCCTCTGTTGCAATAAAAATGAGGATGGGATAAAAGAAAAATAAAGGAAGAGAGACACAGAAAGAGGGAAAGAGAGAGAAAGAGAGAGAGAGACAGACAGACAGAGTGTGAGAGAGAGAGAAAAGGAGGGGGATCACAGTCACTGAACATGTCTGGGGGGAAGCGATGTTTGTTTGAATTTTTGTTACCTTGATGGAGGAGTCTATGGATTCAATTTTGGAGGCAAGTGCACTCCCTTCCTCCATATTTTTTTGCACAAAGACAGACAGAGACAACTTAAATGGCTACAGCACTATGCTCAAGAGAGGCGGCTGCTAACTTCAGCATATATGAACCACGTCGAACATGTCTGTACTGCAACACTGCAGTAGAGGAAGAAACTTAGCACTGCATGCTAAAGAGAAGAAAGTTTTATGATGATTTGGAGGAAAAATAAGAGACATTCGATGACATTCTCCCTACCATCTAAGGCGGCCTGCTATCTAAACCATAACCTTATTACTGATTTCTAAACTGCTCTATGAAGTATATTTTATATGTGGTGACTTACTGTAGCATGCTGTTAAGAAATTGCATATATGCTAATGTATGCTAAAATAGCTCATTTGAAATGGTTTCACATTTCAGTATAAAATTAAGCATATTTTTTCCCTTTTGACTCCATCTGCGATTTTGATTAGTTTTTTCACTTTATTTTAAGGTATTCATAACACAGAATAATTACCTAGTAAGTAGCCTACTTAGTAGTAGTTGATGTACATACAAAAAACAATATCTACTTACCATGCAACTAAGTTATGGAACATTTTGTACTTACAGTTTGTAATTATGTAAATGTACTGTAATTAACTGCTACATGTTTGTAACAGACTGAGTCTGTTACACAGCTACTTATGTAACCAAAATATTGTTACGTGTGTTGCAGACATACTACACAATTTTAAATTCAAGTACACAGGCATAAGCTATTTAAAATAAAGTATATCAAGACTGTACTTAAGTATATTTCATTTGTATCTATACTGTAAACTTTAGCTTTATCTTAGTTTGATTTAACCCATTAGTAAACGACTTAAATGCATGTAATACCTTTATAATTACATTACAAAGACAGAATATTACACAAGCATAAGTTACTTAAAATAAAGTGTAACAAGATTGTACTTAAGTGTAACTAGCTGTGAAACAGAGTCGGTCTGTTACGTAAGTGTAACAGTAGTTGCCCATTACATCTACATAATTACAAATGTAATTACAGGCTGTACCATAACTTAGTTACATGATAAGTACATTTTATTTCATGTAAGTGCAATGGCTACTACTAAGTACCTAATAAGGTAATTAATCTGTATTATGACACCTTAAAATAAAATCTTACCATTTATATATAATTTATAATGCATTTTTCTCTACCGTTATTTTGAATACATTTTGGTATTTTGCTAACCCTAACATGACGCTAAACTAACAATAAAATATAATAGCTAATTTGAAGACTCAACTACAGTAGTCAACATTTGAAGTGGATTAAGAAAGTTGATCAACATCGTTCTAAGACAAAAACGCAATTTGGTTTTATGTTTCAGGACTTTGAACTTTAATGAAACTTCAGATGTTGACAAGTATATTACAGTACTGAAAGTATTTCTTAGCCAATAGGTTTTTAGTAATTAATGAAAATTTTCTTGACCGCTTGCGGATACATTTTATTTGAACTACACTGAACTACCTCTGATCAATATATTTTTTAATACTGTATGAAATGTATTGCTAATCTGTATTCTTGCATCTGTGTCTGTCATTTTAAGGCTGGCTTACACAACATGACTTTTGCCAAGATATTTGCAGAGACAGTCTGCAAATTTGGGTAGAGCTGATTTTAAAAATCTTGCAGTGTATGATGCCCAGACTTTCTCTGCAAACATTTACAAAGTTTAAGATGACTACTGTTTTAAAATCTGTTCATATTAGTAGTAGTAGAAGTAGTGCATATATTTCACTGCACTTACAATTATGAGATTGATTCCTTGCTTTGCAAAGGATGTGCATTGTGCTTCCTCAGAAATGATCCAAAATGAGAAACATTGGGAGACGGGGTAGCTGCTTACCATTTGATATAGCTTTCACATCAGGAGTGCACCTACAAGCCTTAAAATGCTGTCTTGGAAGTAATGGAGTAATGTATTTTTGTAGCTAGTCCCTACTGAGGATTCTTACAGATTTTAACAATGGATGTCTCTCCCTCTCCCTCACCCTCACCCTCCCTTCCCTTCCTCTCTTTTCCGAATGCAGTGATGGGCAGAAATGACATCAGCAAGAATACATAGTCTGCATGACCCTAGACCACTGATGAGGTATAGATACATGAAGGTATTTTCAAAACAGTCCTTTGTTTTTACCCAAGAAAGATTCTCCAATTTATGTTTTTACTGAGTAAAACAACAATATCCCCTTTTCTACACAAAGACACTCGGATACCAGAACTAGTAATAGGTTTAAAGACAGCAAGGAAGGTACAGCGACACAGCAGTGAGCATAACCTACGGGTCTGTGTCTACTACACAAATGAGAACACACAGGTCAGAGAATAAGTCAGCTGTTGCACAATGAAGCAAAGGAAAGATGTGAAAGGAGCAGTGTCTACAGCAGCAGGAGAGAGCAAGTTTAGTCGCTGTGGGAGTTCTGTACTGGTCTAGAAGTTTCTATGGAGACTATAGGGTGGAAAGGACACAAAGAAACACTCTCTGTGACTCTATGGCTCAAACACACTGCTCTCTGGATGATTTTTTTTTTCCTTCTGTTACCTTTGACTTGTTTGTCGCCCTTGGGTCTGCTGACTGCCTGGCTACAGTCAAACTATGACAGAAAACATGTATTTTCAAACGAAAGAAAGACAAAGACAGGCAGCAGTGCATTATGAAAAAACAAAGCAACAATACAGAAAATAAGCAATACATGAAAATCCATAAAAAAAAGGTAATAATGTACAGTGGATCAAGTAAAATAATGTGGTTATGCAACACAGAATGAGAAGCAGGACAGAACAACAGGGCCTTTGTAAGAGATGAGTGTCTGGGGCGAACTCTCGAAACAATTTTAATTTTGCCAACATTTTGGGAGTGTCAATTTATCAAAAGATATTCAAAATGATAGAGAAGAGCATTTTAACTGGCTATGAATATAGTTTTAGTATCTGGATGTTTTAGTTTTATAGCATCTGGATTGAATCTAAATATATATATATATAATTTTTTTTTTTTCTTTTTTTTTTTTATATAATATATCTATATATATATTTTAGTACCTTAAAGTACGTATGTTTAACACCACATTTTCTTAGCAATTTTTGTGGTAAATTTCAAACAACACATGCAGTGTTTTTTTGCGAAATCTCCATTTATTTAGTGAGCTTTGGGGTCTCCAACCCAAAACAAAAGACCAGAATTATGGGGAAATGTCCAGATTAGACTGGTTTCAGTGGAATGTGTATCTTAACTCCTGGAGCATTAAATATAATCGGATAACCACAATAAATGTTGATGTATACGGTCACCTTCATTGCATACATGATCTCTGAGTTCCCTCCATTATAAAGTCATACATAATGTATAAAGGATAATGCGCTAAAAGCCTTATCCGGTCTCTCTGCTATGACAGCCGTTGCTGAGTTATACCGCATTATGTCAGCTCTGCTAATAGTCTGTAATCTATTCTACTCAGTGCAATGTTTAAAAAAAAACACAAAAGGGCAAAATAGACACAAAACTGTCACAAAGATTAATATTATCCCTTCTTTGCCATGATCCAGATATGAGCTGTGCTACAATACAGCAGGAAAGTAGTCCTACATGGTGAAATCTGCAGACATGACATATCTCACTAATTATGTCTTAATTGGCACAGACTGCAAATTAGCATTTTGTCGTGTGTGTATGCGTGTAAGAGTCTCATTCCAGCGGTAAGCCCCTTCATTAAGCTGTTTGATGGTGCACCCGCTTCAGGTTCGGTCAACACAATACTCTGTAAAGAAAATATCATTTTGGCCTAATTTTGTGTGCACAAAAGGCAAGACGGCTAAAATCAGGTATTCAATTAATACCCGAGAGGGATGAAGCTCTAGTACATGAGGAAACTGTTATGAAAGAAAATCATCAAGGGTGAAAACATACTCGTCTTCATTGTAGCATTATTTTCAAACACCTGAACTTCACAGTTGGGCTCAGATACCAATAATTAAGCTCAACTGCAGGGAAACGAGGCATAACCAAACACACTAAGAGTAGGTAAACACTCAGATGCACACTAATGCGTGCTTATAATCACACACATTGTGCGAGTACTGAGAAATGTTCAGAGCGTAACCTTTAAAGCATGACAATTACAATTTTAGATTTATGAGGCCACTCTACGACTGATGCTATATATTATCAGTGCTATAGGGTTTCGAAAGTTTTAATGAGCCATTCATACTAGAAAGAAGTTTGAGTAGTACTAGTTGATAGGGGTCACAGAATGTAATCATGCTTTGGATTAAACTTTCTAATTGCAGATGAAGGCCTTTAACACCTAGATGTACTGTAATTTCTGGAATACATCAGCTGAAATCATATTTTTTAAATAAAAAAGCCATCAATGTTGTCCAGATTACAGGGGAGTTAGCTAATTTATTTTACTAAAAGACTTAAATAACACACACATACACAAACACACACACACACACACACACAACAAATATACAATAATAATTATAATAATAAAATGTTTTTAAATACATAATTTTGTGAAGTCATTTATATGGCAAATTACATTTTTACATTTCAAAAAATAATTCATGTATACCCTTAATCCTCCTCCTTTCAAAGAAGTTACATCCTTCATAAGAAAAAAATGCACAGAAATATACTACATGATTTAAAGCATCAGTCATTTCCATAACATACATTATGTGGGATAAGTGAATTAGTTTAACACTTTAGGTTAGGGAATTGTTCAAATCTTACATTATTGCTAACTCTGTGAATATATTTATGATGTTTACTCTTTCGTAAAACAGTCAGTGGGTGTAAGAGCAGAAGTTTTCAGCTAATACATATTTCAAGAGCCAGACTGTTGCCTTCCTCTGCTCTCAAGTTCCCCGCTGTGTTCATTTGTAGGATCCCCATTAGCATGAATAGACTGAACACAGGGTACCAGTCCTTCATCCATTTGGGACCATATGGGGTGCCTCCGCTACAGCTATCAGCCCAGCCAGCATCTTCACTTAGAGGTTAACTGCCTTTCAAACTGCATCAAGCTCCATTCGCACTAACACAAGCAATTTAACGGACTGCAAGTGACTAAGGCGCCTCCACTGTCCCCATAGAAAAAAAAAAGAAAAAAGAAGATGAAGTGAACCCGTGCTCGGAGAACCCGTACTACAAACGAGAGATTGAAGTCAGCGTATGTAGGAGGGAAATAGAGAGAGAAAGACGATTAGAAGAAATGGACAGTGTCTGGAAGGGGCCATTTGGATGTGTTAGAGACCCCACTAAGCTCGCTTTTCTCACCAGCTGTTAGAATGATCCAATGGGATAAAAGGAAAGTCTAGAATAAGACAGGAGGGGAAAAATGGCTTATATTTTTCCCGAATGTGCACTCATCTCTTTAATGGCCCAAACACACACACACACCAACCACCAAACTTCTAATAACATCAGTTTCACCTTGTTGCTGAAGAAGTCTGTGCTTACTTACCGTACACCAATTGGATTATTCTCACTTTTAACAGAGATTTGTGGCCAAATTAAATTGTGGTTATGATCTTTTAAAACACATTTGGATCAAATTAACTGGAGGTTTTTGTTGTTTATAAGGGTTTATAAGTACGGTTTGGTTTTAAATAAAAACTTAAGGGGGTTTAAAAAAGCACTAGCACGATGTCAACGCAAGGAGGTGTGATTTACAACAGTACATCACAACATGGCAGGGAATATTCCACGCTGAGTTAACACAATCTAATATGAAAAAAATACACTCAACATTTAGTCCTCGACACCTCTTAGACTCTACAAAGTAAGTGTTTACACTGCACCAATGAAAGCCTTCATAAATTAGGGCCCTACCACATGGGGCTGGGAATACTGGGTCTGGTTGACATGCTTACGTTGGCTCTCTTTGTAAACGAAGCTCATTCTCCGTGTTAAAGGCTCAGATTGGCGAGGTGGAGGTGGAGGAGGAACCTGTGAAGTCGGCCGGATTGTTAGAGGGGTTTAAAGACCACTGGTATGGCACTTTTTTTAGCACAGAACTGCCGTTATGACCTTTTTTTTGAGGTAGATGTTGTTTCATGAGGTAGACGGGTTTTAGGGAAACTTATGTCATGTTGAATGGTTATGAACCCAGCAAAATCCAGTAAAGTGCACTTAGGTTTTTTTTTAGATTGCATTTATTATCATGCATTTTAAATCCATTTCTCTATAAATGAATTATGAAAAATAAGTGGAAAATCACTCCCGCATGGACCCTGACCTAAAGAAGAAAGCCACATCCTTGATTGTCTTAGGCACTGAGTTATTATAATAATTACAAACGTGCAATTTCATTTGTTTTCGACTCTCCTGCAAACCATTATCGCTGTAATTACAGAATGGAATCAAAAAATTAAGCTATTTTAAGCTGCAGTTGCTTTCAGTTTGGGAATTGAAAGGCAAATGCTAAAAGCGTCATGACTCATCAATACTGTCCGAAAAAAAAAAAAAAAAAAAGTAAAGTCAAAACATTAAAGAATTTAGAAAATAATTGATCCTCTGTAATGTGAGTACATTTACGTCTAATCTAATGGTTGTCTGAAGCTATCCAGTATTGGTGTATTCAGACTTTTTGACTTGGGTGTCCCATGTAGGATACAGACTCATTGTCAAGAAGAATACTACATATATCCTCAATGATAACTTAAGAGATGGTTAGCATTTTGGGGTGACCAATCAAATTGCTCCAGTGGCCAGGGCCATTCCAGGAAACAACTTTGGTAAAAATTAATGCAGCACAAGGATCTAATGGGCTGAAATAGGCTGTAACCGAGGCTGCAGACAGCATTATCCAAATGAAAAGGGAGTGAGCATGTGGCAAATGCCACCAAAGTATACACTTGCCGCAAATTGCGGGCAGGTAATTTTCCACAAGGCATTTGTTTTTAAATCTTAATGACACAAGCCTCTGGACACTGGCGCGTGCATGTCTCCTTCTGCTAATAGAACATTAAAGATTCAGCAGTCTAGCTAACGCAAAGATGAGCAGTCAGCTCTTTCCAGCGAAAGCAGATAGGACACAATGCTGCAGCGGGCAGGTGTACTCTGAGAAGCTTAATGGCAGAAGACTAAATATGATACAACTATTAATACTGTATTAATTAGCTTACAAAACACAAGGCTTGGAAAAATGGAAAGTAGTGAATGTGCTGATAAAGATGAGTTTTTCAAACACCAGGTGCATTTAAAACTTTTTTCTTCTAATTTAAATTAAAGTATCACAATACAAATTTACATAATTTCTTTATCTTTTAAAGGGATAGTTCACCCCAAAAAATTTATTCTGTTATCATTTATTTACCCTTGCATCGTTCCAAACATGTATGCTTTTTCTTTCCTCTGTGATACATACGTGATTTCTAAAAAAAGAAACAAATTAAAAAAGTGTTCGCCCATACAGTCCTACAGGTTTAAAGCAACACGAGAGTGAATAAATGATGATAGAATTTAATTTTTCATATTTGATAACATATGCATTCAAATCATATTTATTATCAAAATGTTTATGCATTTTAATCCCTGTAACTTTAAAGCAGGTTAAAAGGAATTAAAGACATCGATGCACCATTAAACCAAGAAGTTTCCACCAGTAAACAATTTAGAGCTCCGGTTATTATTGCTTTAAAACTCCTGTAATACATTAGCGAGTTTGGCACGCAATTAGGCAGAATTTTTAGAAAACACATGGTGATTTATTTACAATTAAGGTGAACAATTTGACCATATCAGGGATGGGTATCAGTGTGGGGTCGCAGGTTAAAGGGGTCTTACCTTGAAGGAGGACATGGCAGGGTCCCTGTTATACCTGTCTATGGTGTGGAACTTGGTGGAGTGGTTGAGTTCATGGTAGAGCTCTGAGTGTCTTTTGCGAGTGTGCATCACTTTCTGTAAGTAAGGGGAAAAACAAACAAACAAAAAAACAAAAAGAAACAAAAGCAAAAATAAGAAAGGGCAGGCCAGGGAGGAGCTGGGTCAATGGCTACCGATGTTAAACTGCAAAACTGTGACTATGAACACACATCCTCTTGAAGGGTGGCGTTCTGATTGACAGGTAAAACGGATTGGTTCTGATGGGTATTAAACAATGTTGAAGCTCTCTGGTCAGTATCATTTCTTACTGACAGACACTTCCACCTATTCCCAGACTTAATTGGAGGTGGTTGGAAGCTGGGTGGGCTGTTTTGTAGTCACAGCCGGTGTTCACTTAGAGCTGCGTACGTAAGCATCCATGTACTAGGGTATATTTCTAAAAAAACAACATAATTTTGGGTTTATTTCGCTTTCTAAAAGTGGTTACTTTATATTACAATTTTCATTTATTAAAGTGCTACCAAAGTTAAATATACTGTATTTTATAAAGTGTTTAGCTTTTAATGTAGCACATTCGCCCATTTATGCTCGGTGTTCGTTCTACTAATATGAGTGCCAGAACACATAACAATCCAGCCTGACCAGAAAATAAAGCCTATTTTAGTCGAATACTATTTTGTTTTCAAGGGAAGTTTAATGGATTAAAACTAAATGCACTACATTTTTATGTATTTTTTAGGAATATTTAAGCTAATTAACTGTATCAAATGAATCATTGCAACAACATTGTAACATTATCTAAATAATGTAAAATAATTTTAGTCTACTGTCAACCTCAATTTGTTTATCAGGACAGGAGGGAGAATATCTCATGCAGCACTGACTAGGATGGAAAAGGTTATGAAGCTCTAAAAGCATCTAAATGCGTTAGTAACAAGACATACCTCTGTTTGAGAAGAAGCCTCCATACTGGAGAGCAAATTTCCAGTCATAACTTAACTTAAGCTTTCAAACGTAATTGAAGAACAGCTGGTTCAAATGCACATAAGTGTGTTCTGGAGAAAATGGATTGGGATGTTTTAGACTGGAGATTTGCTGGATCCTGCCAGTTGATCATTCCATGGAGGTGCCCTCCAGGCTGCCTCAGTCATACACGTGCAGTCTCTACTTGTCTCATTAAGCCGTCTATCTCTTTCACACACAATAATGCCACTCACTCAACACTTATAGAGCTCTACACTGGTTCAGTGTTTCTGCAGCCTTGATCCTTCTGTATTCAGAAACATATCCTGCTATATATGGTGTCATTACTTAGCACACTTAGTGATGACATTAAAGATGTCATATTAAAATAAGGTGACCAGATTTCTTAAATGGTAAATGCAGCACGGTTTCTGAATTAAAAGAGCATATATACTCCTACACAATGTTTGAACTGTATTTGAACTGCAAGAAAGCTGTATTACAATTATTACAAATCATTACAATTATTCATCAAATTTACTATTAACTAACATTTATAATTTCAACAAAATGAGAGTAATTTACAAAAGATAATCCTGTTCAAAAGTTTACATGCCCAACCCTTAATGCATTGTGTTGCCTTTTTTGAGCATCAGTGAAGGTTTTCACTCTTTGTCATACGTATTAGTCCATTAATTGTCCCCAGTGTGAAACGATGCATCTCAAAATCATACACTGACTGTTGGAAAGTGGATGGTGTGTCTGAAAGGGAGACATACAAAATGTGTAGGGCAGGGGTGCTTGTAGGACAGGTTTGAAAACTACAGGTTTAACTGTTTAGGACTGGAGTGTCTAGTCCTGCTTCTGGAGGACCACTGTTTTGCAAATCTTGGCTCCAACCCAATTAAACACACCTGAACCAGCTAATCAAGGTCTTACTAGAAATATCCAGGTAGATATACTCTACAAAACTATCAAGCTTTCTACAGATATAACTCTCATGTCTCTTTGTGGAGTTTTTGCTGAGTTTCAGTTTATTTTAGTGACTCATAACTGTTTGTTTTCTTCATTTTCTTAATGCACAAAGTTGTGTTGTTATTATATGCGTATACAAATTAAAGCAGACCCTTCACAGATTTGATTGATGTATTGCTCTTATAAGTACGATCAAAACTCCATGTGTAAGTTCTTATTGGCATCATCAGGAGATGACGTCTCAAAACGCATGTATGGGTTTGCGGGCCCCTATGGGTTAAAAACAAACCAGTGACTCTGTCTGTTGATATTGTAGGTAGGTTGATCTTCTATAGACTATCTTCCATAGACTAATCTATGTTCCATTAACAGTACCAAAAAAATAACAAACCATTGTTATAATACCTTCTATTTTTGTTCATTAACATCTTTCATATTTTACCAGGGGTATGTAAACTTATGAACAGAACTGTATGTACACACACATACAAACACTCTACACACTCAATAAGGTTAATATATACTGTATGTTAAATGGTTACTCCACCCCAAAATGAACATTTTGACATTAATCACATATCACTTATGTGACACATGTCGTTCCAACCCTTGCAAAAGCTTTAACATATTTTGGATGAAAACCGGGAGGCTCGTGACTATCCTTTGGACTGCAAAGTAAAATGCATGGTCTAGAAAAGAATGAAGACCTTGACTGAATACTCCATCTGCCATCAGTGGTTCAACCATGAGTCACAAGCCTCCCAATTGTCATCCAAAATATCTTAAATTGTATTCCAAGGATGAACAAAGCTTTTATGGGGTTGAAACGACATGGGGTTAAGTGAATAATAGCACATATTAATTTTGGGGTGGAGTAACCCTTTAATCATTAAATGAAATGATGTGATAAGTGGCCAGGTATGGTTTCCCATACTAGGAATTTGTGCTCTGTATTTAACCCATCCAAGTGCACACACACAGCAGTGAGAAGTGAACAACCACACACACACCGTGAACACACACCCGGAGCAGTGGGCTATTACATATGTATAGGCTAATTTAATTATATATATATATATATATATATATATATATATAATTTGTACAATATATGGTCACCCTATTTTGAAACAATACAGAAAAAAAAAAAACTAAGAAATCAAGGCATGTGAAACACTAAGCAGTTCTGCCATGAATAGGACTGTTGCTAATACTAAATGCATGATGGGGGGAAACAAGCACCTGAGCAGCAACTATCATTGGCTCCTTTATGAGTCCATTGAAAAATCCCTAATGTTGGACAGAAGCACAAACACCAGTCTGAGGACAGATGGGGACGGGGTCTTACCTCAAAGTCCAGCTCAGAGTACCGTACTCTTTTCCTCTGGGGGAAGGGGGAGGGGGAGAGAAGACACCATCAATCACAACTGCACATCTTTCAGCACCTGAGTAAACTGGCGCCCATGATGCAATTGCCTCATGCAGGTGCAGTGAGCATATAATATCCCTCTGCTGACTGAATTGTTTTTCTAGTGGGTGTTTTATATTTGGATTGAAACCGAACTTCACCATGAACACAGGAAATGTGTATTTGCCTTCAACAAGAGGGTGTATAGCAGGCATATTACAGCACAAGAGAAATGTATTATAATGTCCATGTAAAAAAAAAGAAGAAAAAAAAAAGTGTACTTCTCAAATCACACCTGAACATGGTTGCATTTAATACAGTATATGTAATGACATCATTTTAAGATATTTAACTGGGTCACTGCAAATGTCAAAAAAGCTGGATTAGGCCACTGGTTGAATAGGCCTTGATTTTTTATTCATAAAACCGCATATGTGATGACGCTTTGAGCCTTTGAAAAAACAAAAACAAAAACTAATAATTCTAGTCTGCATATAATATAAACAGCAAAAACTGTGTTTACAGAATAGCATAATATTTTATGAATGTCTCAAGTCTGTAAAAATCTTTAATCTCATGTAAACACCAAAACCACTTGCTCAGTAGGAACTTGTTTAGTTCTAACAAAATATGTTTGTTTGCACTTCAGCATTTTGTAATGTACAGGGTCTCAAATTAACTTAATGCTCCACTCGGTGAGTCAGTTGAGAAGACCAAAAAGCAATAAATGTTTGTTACAGGCCCCATGCATCTGTATTTTCATTGCTTTTTTAATAAAGTACAACTTCACAAATTTTCAACTAGCCTTGTATTGTTGCAGTGTTCATAGTATATGTAAATGAACAACGTGTTTCCCTGCACCTAGTTTCCATTAAAAGGTAACAAAACAAACCTGACTGAAAATCCTTTATGACCATATAGTGTGTCCTTGGAAAATGGGATTACTTAGCTAACAATGAAGGTCATTATGTCACTCATAGCAACACATACAGGGATGAGCTAATCTGTATCTCTCAGTGACATGACAACTGTCACAAAAATGCGAAGACCTATTGTGGTAAGGAATTTTTTCCCTTACATTTATTTTATTGGCTAAACCAAATAATACATAATGTTGCCACATGGAGTCCAGTAAAATGTGTCTAAGACTAACGCTCTGAAACTAAGCAGGTCTTTACAGGACTCTAGCACTGTAGTTTTGTATTGTAGTTAGTGTCCAATAAGTGTTATATGTGTTATTCTCAAGGGTTTCCCATCCTGTAAATCAGTTTGAAATTCAAATTATGTCCATTTTCTGTTGTAATGGAAAAAATTTCTTGTAAGAGGCAGTCTATATTAAAAAGAGATTAAATTCTTTGAAACGCACTCACAAATACAGTTAACCAATAGTGTCTATACACATTTTGGCAATTTGTCACAAGCTCACAGAACACAAACCAGTCAAGACCCAGGCCTATGCTACTATGCCACTCACAAAGGGAGGATGAGTCACAATGTAAACTTTGTTTAAAGTGTGTGAAGTTAGTTGTTGACGAAGTTACTTCAGGTGTCACTGGGTGAGTGAGGTGAAAGGAAGCCAAAGCACTACAGACCCCAACAGTGCCCAATAAAATGTCAGCACCTTTCCCTGGGTGGTTCAACCTTACAACACCAAACTTGAGTCAGTGAGTTCTTTAGCAGAAAAGTTTAAAAACTAGCAAAATGCTGCCTTTCCGGCATGATGACTGATATGAAAGTAATTTACAAAATAGGTTATACTCTAACTTGCAGCTGCATTTACAGGCGGTTATGAGTGTGTAAGACACAGAAAGATGAGAAGAATGAATGAGAAGTTTTAAGTGTATTTTATAGGTGGTCAGCTGTCAAAGCATTATTTCGATTTTTAAAGTCAACATGAAATTTGTTGCTTCCATAATATGACTGATTTCAGAGTGAATGTGCTATTCAAGGATGAAAAAGCACAACAAAGCAAATGATTTTCTTCAAATAAGGGAAATACAAAGATGACCAATTAGCATTTGGTCCTAAAATAACTAGGCCATATATACAAAAGGTTAATGTGTGGACAATTTTAACCTACCTTACTTATACCCATTTTGCTGTATTATTAATAGTATTATATTTTATACTTTTCTTGTGATTTATTTGATAAAATTATTGCTATACAAATCACTGTTTAACTGTTAAACTGAAGTTTTTATATTAGTTTGACCTCCTGAGACCATGCTTATGCACCTCCATTTACTACTTATTTGTAATTTCATACCCTATTTTGGCTGGTAAGAAGAGCTAAAAAAACCCTACATGTTATATGTTGACTCTAAGTTTGACAACTGACTTTAGTTAGAAATTAATGCCCCAGCCCCAAGAACTATGTGTAGGAGACAGAGAGGGAAGGTTTTGTGTCCGTTAATGAAGGAGCACAGGCTCTCTCAGGCACTTCCTCTGGCTGTTTCTCTCTCACCATCTGCTGTTTCTCCTTGTGGGGCTGTAGTGTAATTATAGAGAGAAGAGCAACTGCACACACACATATACACACACCGATGCAGTCACTAAGTTGTGTAACATCATGTTGACAGGGGACTGTGGGTATAGAAGGCACACCTGAATGCATTGCTAGATGATCAGTATGTATGGTGTCTCAGGGACTACAGATGATGTAGCATCATCCGGCCCCGAAATGAAAGGAGACATTACTAATAAGATAATTCAGCCTCCGTATTTCTCTCTTGTACCAATACCTTAAAAGTATTCACCCTCATGTTCCAAAACTGTTTTTCTGCTGAACACAAAAGATGTTACTTTGTAAAGCAAATGGGGTCTAGTCTTGTTTTGGACCCCTCTGACTTTCAAAAAAACATTCAAAATATCCTCTTTTGTGTTTCACAGTGGAAAGTTATACATGTTGGGAATGTCATGTGAATTATGACAATTTGAATTTTGAGAGAACTAGTAAGAAATTGTCTGTTGCTAGGTTAGGAAGGTACAGTTTGTGTGTTGGTGTTGGCATGTTTTTCCACTGCATTCATGCTGTGCTTTGTTTTGGTCATGTTTTTTGTGCAGATCTAACTGAGATTTTCCTGCTATAATGATTCTCTGTGCTATGTGATCCCCAGTTCCCTTTTTCCTGGCAAAAATGCTGGGAGATTACAACACTATTGTGCTCCTAGGTTTTTCGCCAAAACTGAAAACTGCAGGTGGCTTCCAAAATACCCTGGGACATTCAGCAGTGATGCTATTATATTGTGAAAGAATGAATCCCTTCTTTAACCCTTACTTACTTCCAAAGATCCAGCCGAGAGGCTAGTGTTGGTGCTGCCCAGGTTGCGGGGAAGAGTTCTGGTGCGCTCCACTGTTCCCGAGGTGAGGATCTGCCGGACAGATGGTCGATTTTGCTTGACCTGCAGGGTATGGGTGTTGGTGTGGGAATGCGTGTGCCCAGTGTGGGCCGGCAACTGTTTGAGCGTGCCGTAGGAGCGGTTTAGGTTCATGCTGATGTGGTCCACAGCTGCAAAGTCTGCAGGGTATGCCTCACTCTCTGCTGGATGCAGAGTCATGGGTGAAGGGGGTGGAGGAAAAGGAGGGTCATCTACTGTAATGTTTAAGGGTTTCCCCTCATCCTGGGTTGGAGGAGGGGGCTTGAGACTGACTGTCCGACGTGGTAACACCATGTAGTCCCCTTCCCCACCTCCACCACCAGCTGATTCCTGGGTGGAAGATGGGTTTGGTCGGGCCCATCCCAGCCCGCTCTCAGTGCACAGGTAGATGGGTCCAGTTCGTTGATGCTGACCTTGTTGCTCCACATTAACCTCCTTCTTTAGGGGTTGCTCGCTTAGCTCATTCAGCGGACCCAAAGGAGGTACCTGCACCAGGAGATTAGGGGGTGGGATGTTCCCAGGCAGGCTGCTGAAATTAACGCCTTCCTGGTGAGCTGCCAACTTGGGGTCATCCTCATCATCCAGGGAGATGCGGGATAGAGTGCCAGTTATGGTAGCAGGGTTACAGGTGTTTACCTCCTTAAAGATGACTGAGGTAGAAAGGAGAAAGGAAGAAAGAAAGAGAACAGATAGAAAGAAGTGGGGAGGAAGAAAGAGAAAGAAACAGAGGTCGAGTGCACAAGATCACACAAATGGACACAGCGGCAAAGAACCGAGAGAGAAACCAATCATAGTTGGATGCCGAAACATGACAGAAAACGAAGGATGGGATGGGAAGGTACACAGCCCCGATGTTTTGGAGAGCGGTTGAAGCAGTGACAGATTAAGCAAGATTGATTTGAGTGGGTGCAGAGAGAATGTGATCAGTGGAGAGAATGATGGGAAAAGGGACAAAAGAAAATTAGCTCAGTCATGGTGCATGGAAATGGAGGGTGTCAGTGCAGAGGTCAAAAAAGCAGGTAAAGGTAATGCAGTGAGGACAGGAAAGGACAAACATTTTCAGGCAGGTGAATTATTATCCAGAAGTCTTGGCATGCAGAAGCTGGACGGTAGCAAAGGTTGGTGCCCCAGAGGTGTTACAGTAGGAGTTCACTTGAATTAGGTAGGGTTAGGAAGGAAAGCCATGCACAAAAACCATCAGCCATAATGGCCTACCGGTATTATACATCATTAATAAGGTCACATTTAACAGCCAACATAACTCAGTCCAAAAGGTGAAAGAAAAGAAGTGAATACAAAACAAGTGCATATATTTAAAAAACATAAAAAACATACTCATAAAAATAATGAAAAATTAACTTTCCTTTGATTTTGTGTTTTTTGAATTTTACAAGGTTGATGTTGTAGCAACTGTAGTTTATAATCCACAAAACTGATAAAAAAATTAATTTGGTTCTATTCTTATAGTGTTCACATTACAGACCAACATAAGTTCGGACTTAAATAACCTGCCACGTCAATGCTGCATCACAGTCTTTTTCTTTATGAGGTGAAACTCGTAACATGATCAAGATGTTTTAGTGCTAAAACTAAACCTGCCAAATACGGTTCTTGGAACTTAACATTGCAAGTTAAAATTCTACTTTTGTGATTATTACTTACCTTCATGTCGTTTTAAACCCGTACGACCTTTGTTCATCTTCAGACCACAAATTAAGATATGTTTATGTGTTTCAACTGCAATTTTACAAAGCCATGACACTACTTTTTGTGCATATCAAAAGGAAAATTATGACTATTCAACAATACTTCTGATGTCACATGACCTATTTTAAAGATATCCTTATCTACGTTTCTGGGCCTGGCAACATTTCAGTAACACTGCACTCTATGCAGGTTTAGAAAGCTCTAGGCTTTCATCAAAAATATCTTTGTATGTGTTCCAAACATGAACAAAGGTGTTTTGGGTTTGGAATGACATGAGGGTGAGTAATTAATGACCGAATTTCATTTTGGGGTGAATTGTCCTAGATAAGAATAAGTCTATTGAAAAGCACATGCACATTTGTGTGTCAGTTTATGCAAAACAACAAATACTATAGTCTAACTAACACAAATGACATACAAACAGAAATGTTCTAACTTAAGAGTGAGACTTACATGGGTGTCCTCTTTCTGCAAGTGAGGGGAAGACAATGATGTGCAGGGTTAACTTTACATTAACAATTTTTACCAACCAAACTGCATTAGAACCAGGGCAAAGTGGGAAAAAAATGGTGAGGAAAGTGCAAAAATGAAAACGCAAAGAGGTAGGACAGCGCTAGTGAAAGAAAAAAAGGTCTTAGAAGTACTTACCTGTTTGACAGGCCAAGTCCACATCTTTTTCAAAGTCCGTCTGTGTAGGTGAATGAAGGACAGAGAAGAGATTACTTCAGCTTGTTACAAACAGCATGCTGTCCTCAAGTAAACTAAACCTATAAAGACCGATCCTTGATCATTTACGTTTGGGTCATACAATTTATGTATGATGAAGGGTGGAGCTAAGAGCTGTTACAGGCAGTATTATGGTGGTTAAAGTGTCCATCAAAAACAAACAAATTGTTTATTTTAGCAATCACCAACCTGTGTTTCGACAAAGTACTAGTCTAATGCAACACCTCTACAGTAAATATCAGATCCCTTAGCACCAGCACTAATTACAATGAACCAAAGTGAACATAAATTAGCATACCGCAGTCTGACACAGCTGGGCTTGACTTTACAAACAAACAAAGCTGATATTATTTTCTTGAATAAAGGGGAGGACTCTTAAAAAAAAGATACAGTACAATGGACACAAACTGACTGAGTCCCTCAGGGTAAACCGAAAATGTCCATCCCAGAGCAGCTCTTTTTAACTCCAGGCCCTCATTGGAATGCAGCGTTGGCTATTGCTGCCAAAATAATTCACTCTCAAAGGAGTTCAAAACAAAGCTTTAGTCAGGGCATTACGCTATGGAACAATTTTAGCATGCCCTAGCGAGATCAGCCTGTATGTATGCATATACCTGTGTGTTGAAATTAAAAGGAAAAGGCATGAGACCAGAAAACAGACCTGTGACTATGCAAAATTTACTGCAAAGCCACGGAAGTAGCAGTAAGCAGTTACTTTGCACTAAATGACTTGCTGATAGCTAAGATAATACTTATCTAATTAGCTACCTAAAATGCTCACACCAGGCTGTCAGCTACACTCTAAAATTGACAGCACTAACTCTAAAGCAAACACGTGCTATAAAGCACACTTTAGAGACGTACAGTCATGTGATTGTGCTCCAAGACAAGGCTCTGGCTCTGGTGGAGAACGTGGGCATGATTGTGGTTAAGCATATAGTGGTTGTGGCTTAAGGTGTGGTTTTTGTCAAGGGTGTGGTTGAGAGTACAGACATGGTTGTGGTTGAGGCTATGGGCATGGTTGTGATTGAGAAGGTGGGTGTGGTTTTGAGTCTGAGTGTGGTTCTGGTGGAGAATGTGGGTGTGGTTATGCCCATGACTGTGATTGGCCAAGGCTAGAGGAGGGTGGGCGGGGCAGGTTTGGTGGCAGCCTTGGCAGCACCCAGGTGAATATCGAAGCGAGCCGCACTGCTCCTGACTGTAGAGGCTTGGCCGGTGTGGGCCCCTCTGCCGGCAAAGAGGCAGAATGGAGAGAAAGGTAGGGAGAGAGAAAAAGTGAGGGATGAGTTGAAGTGAGGAAGCTGAAAGGTGGAGCAGACCTGTAGGGACAGTGATCCCTCTCCTCCAAACCAATCCACACACACACACTTGGAGAGTTCCTGCTGTAGTTACCATGGTTACATGCACGTCTAGTCTTTGAAATCACCGCAAGGCACTGGGTAAAGGGCTTAGAAACTATACGAAAATTCCCCCATAAGGTTATAAGTGCTAAACAGGTTACTGATATTTGTGATTGCTTTTTTGTATTGTATAATTACTGGTAATTTTATTCACAACTAGTTGACCTTTAAACAAACAAACAAACAAAAAAAAGCAATGCTATTCAAAAGCTTTCGGCACCTATTAAAAAGGCACCTATTAAAAAGGCACCTATTATGCATGTATCTAATATAATTCTCTGGTGTCCCCAGAATATGTCTGAAGATGTAGCTTAAAAACCCCAGAGATCATGTATTACATAATTTTGAAAATACCTATTTTAAGTGGAAACAAAAACTCTTGCATGTTTGCATGTGTCTTTAAATGCAAACAAGTTGCTGCTCGCCGCCCTGTTTTCATGAATTGGGCTGTGCCTTTACAGCTTGTTCATCAGATATTCTGCTAAAAAACTTTTTTTGGGGGATTTAAATAGCATGTCTACTCCACTGAAGTTAGGGGTGGGCGATATGCCGATTTTTGATCGTGGACAATAATATTTCTCCATGATCTGCTTATTTGATCATCTCAGTCTCGATATGCTGTACAACGCGACATATATTCACATCAGTGTTAACTCAGCGGTAGAATTACACTCACCAGACACTGCACTTATTCGCGATGACAAAAGTACATTATTCGCTTTAAAGTCTTGCTGATTAAACATGCCACATGTGTGCTGTCTGGATGCGCTTTACCAGCGCAGTTACCTGAAGCGTGCGCGCACTAAAAGCCTGTCAAATAGCGCCTAATTACTGAACTAAGATATTTATCACATGTGATTGTGGTAGTACTGTCAGAACACACAGCATTAAACACAGTTGTTCGAGTCTAAAGTAAAAGTAAACAATCAAGAGAAGATTTTTATCTTTGCTCATTTTGGTGATCTTTTATCTTTGCTAAATATCTGATCTTCTTTATTTTATACTTTGTTACCTTGAAAGGCTTTGTTTCTATAAAAAAAGCAAATCAGTTTGTCTGTACTGCTCAGACAATTTGGAAAATAGTAAAATCAATGACAAAAAATCATGATATTTAAAAAAAACTAAACGTAATATGATATTTTTGCCATATTGGCCACCCCTACCTCTGTAATTTGCAAAATAGTCTTAAAACAAACAACTGGAAAAATAATTGGGATAAAATCATGATTCGTGATTTCCCCAGAACATTTTTTTTAATGTTTTTTCTATATTACCCACCTCTAACTGAAGCAATGCGTTTTAAAGCTATGTCCGCTTATACTTCTGAAAAAACGGGAAAGCGAATCATCACACTGCATGTGAGTACTAAACAAAGTTCTCTTTAATATCTTATTGCACTTAAACCATCAAATAAACACAAGTTTAAGTGGGCTTTAGTTGTCTATGAAGACTGCAGAATAATATCTTATAAATAACTAAAAACTGTAAAAAATAAATAAAAAAACTGAACTGCAAAACAATTTTTAACACAATTTTGTGTTAACACTAATACAGCAGTGTCTGTTAACCTTTGTAGGCGGGGCTTGTAAAATGTGACATCACACCTTTGTATCTAACTGAACAATGATTGTATAAATCACAACTATATATTACAAATTGCACAAAATGGCTTTCCACAAGGAAATAGGACATAGATGGGAGCTTTAGCCAGCAACCTTCTCTAAAATAGTCAGCTTCCACTGATTTACAAAACAAATCCGATTTGAAACACAATCACCCAGTAGCCTGTGGTTTTTAAAAGGGAAGAAGGCGACCCTTTGAGAGTTCCATGTGAGATGAGATGGAATGGAATGCTATTCACCATGATCTGCACCTGGCCGTTCTTGCAGGAGTCCGGAGAGTTTTCACTGTCATCTTTGCACCCACCCATCCTGCAGCGCACTGCATCCTGTACCTGAGGTGGGAAGACATGGGAAACAACCAGGGTGACTCATAGAGATCTTAAATTAAATATAAAACCATGCAATAATAATAAAAAAAAGAAAGAAAAAAACAACATCATTACTTAATGCCGTTTTAGGGCTGTGTATAAAAACTGCAGCAGAATATGGTTGTCAGTCCTGTTTGTTTTCATACAGAGCTTAGGTATGAAAGGGACCATCAACCATATTCTATAACAAAAGCAACATCTGAAAATTTCTAGAGGTGTAACTAAATTTTTAAAGTGAGTTTGGTTTGTATGTGCAAGATGGATGGAACCACAGTTGACAGTTGTCTGTCAAGCATGTGCTTTGCTGGTGTCAATCACCAATGTTAGGGTTGTCAGCTTCTCTTGGTTTCTGAAAAATGGCAGAAAATGAGGTATTGTGTGGTCGGAGAACAAGACAAAAGATGGTTCCGGAAGAGGGAATACAAAGAAAAGAACACTGGAATGTTGTCAACACAGATCCAAGAAGATATAGCAAGAGTGAGAGTGTCCTAAAAAAAGCATACATTTCTAAAACATTTTAGAATAAGTATGATATAGTATATTAAAATATTTAATTATCTGTCATTTTGGCTCTAGGCACTTCTAGGATTTTTTTTTCCATTATACTCAATCACTGTATACCATGTAGACTGTTAGTGATTCTGAAGACTGTTATATCATTATTAGAAAAAAATAATATAGTAGGGGTGAATATCCATCCTGTGTTGATGCTAAAATGCAACTAATGATCCTAAAGACACTAGCAGTTTCTATTACAAGCTAATATATCAGTTTAATCTAGTTAGTAATCTACAGAGGGCATCAGTATGTGATTTCTTTGTGATAAAACTTTGATATTAGTTTATATTCCTGAGTGAAATACATTGCAGTGAGTCTGTTTGCATTTCTGCAGGAGGAGTTTACATAACTGCAGATGCACAGACTCTACAACAATAGGGAAGAAGACACTCCCTTTAATCAGAAAAAAAGACACCGTGATAGGCTGTTTCCCCTGACGACAGTGTAGCCTTAGCAACGGGATGCCACTTATTTGCATACAGATTTATGGCCAAAACGCCTACGGAATGACCAAGTGAAAGCACAGTGTTTCCTAACTGGGAAGATCAGAGCTTTTATTGCCAACAAAGAACATAGCAGTTAATGACCGATATTTTCTTAGACTGTTCGGATGCACAGCAAAGAGGGGTCTCAGGTGATTCAATCATGAGAAACATTAGGAAAGAGATAAATGCAGGTGTAAATAGACATCTTAAAAATGTATCAAACACTGTTTTGACACATTGATTGGTCAAAAAAGTGCAAATTGTTATATATATTGTTACTACACATGTAGGATCATGTGACATTGAATGCTGGAAATTCAGTCTAAATTCAATTGCATTACATTTAAAATGTATTCAAATAGAAAACTACAGTTATTTAAAACATTAACTATGTTTTCATTGTATTTTTCTTGATCCCAGTCATGATCTAGATAAAATCCTATCACAAGTGTTCAATTGAGGCACATTTGAGACAAGTTAATTCTACAACATGTTGTACATATCCCAAGTGGTTGATCTGCCACGACCTTTACGGTTTGCAAAGGTTACCACGCTGAACAAATGACACTTTAATCTACTTGCGTCCTCTAAATAGCATCAAGCATATTCTGTTGAAACACTTTATTTATTGACTGCACATTCTCTGCACTGTTTAGCAAATCCCTTCTCTTTCTATTCAACTGAGCATGAGTTATCATGCTGCAACACTATTCACCGGCCTAGACCAGAATCTGTAATCAGTCTGCTCCCCTCCCCACAAACTAAAATTACGACGTGCAGGAACGCTAGGCAGTTTCGCAAGACGGTCTCATTCTCAGAGCTTGTTTATGGATGACTGTCTGCCGAGTCAAAGCTGTAGACGTATCAGAATGACACCCAACGGCATGCCTTCTAGACTCTCTCTATCCTCATAAATGCATGAGAACAAACTATTCCTACAAATCATCCTCCGCTCATTTGCCTCTGCTAATCATTAATGCTGCCTTTCCATTGTTGGCTCTTCCATTTCAAAGTGTATTTCGTACATCAAACTGCATATAGCATTCGGTGCACAAACTACACTCCACTCTCTTGTTTTGCTAAAGCTATTAGGGATTACATCAAAGCCTTGCCAGGGATTTTCATATATTTACTAAAATAATACCAGGATTTATTTTACTCTAATCCTTCGGTTTTGCGATATTGATTTAACATATATGGCTTAGCGATTTAGAACTGATTTTGTCTCTCTCCTTCCTTAAACTCCAGCAACATATTTTGATTTACCCGGTACGTGAAAGTCAGCCAAGATTTGGAGAGTTGAAACTGCAGCATCTTGGCTACAGACCCACTACAATGTGACTATAGTTTGATCCATCAGTTGTTTTATTCATGGCGGGTCAGACTAACGCATTATTACGTGAAAGCAGTGCACGCTATTTCAAAAAATTTATTGCGTCAGCGGTCCAAGCCAAGTTTTATTCCTAAGTGGGCCTTAAAATAATGGACTCAAATAAAAGTCCTACTCCAATCTCCATTTAAATACACCTCTGACTGTCCTCTAAGACTGGCAGTATAACAGTGAAACCTTTATTTCTTATATTGTTATGGCCAATCACAAGCATATAATATTGTGATGAAGACCAGGGTTATCTAAGCCAAGGTTTTCAAACTCTTTGATGTCAGAGGCCAGATATCTCTGAGCTCTAAGATCCAGGGATCTCTGTCAGCATAAAACTTAAAACATAAGAAGAAAAATCAATGAATGACTGACTATATATAAATAATCAAGTGCTTTCAAAATTTTCTAAATATATTGTGAATGTGTGTATTGCTATATAAATATAAACAGTACACATACTTGCATTATGTAAACAAAACTTTTGGATGCAATGCATTTCATTTAATTATTTTTTAATAACTTTCTTTTGTTTTAAATATTTATATCTAAATATTTTCAAAATATATACTGCATGTGTGTACATTTCTATATACATATACACAGTAAAGCTTTTGGATGCCATTAATTATTTGACAGCACTTTAAATAAATAACATGAAATACCTATATTCTAATGACCTATAGAAGCTGACCCAGAAGAAAAAAACAAACACTGACTAATCAATAACTTATTTTTTTTTATATATATATAATTATGACTCTTCTTAGAATTTCTACACAGATAACTGGATTATTGTTGGTTGCATCATTGATGTTGCCCACTAACCTCTCGGCGCATGGCACAATGCACGGTGATGATGACGAATCCCTGGACTGAGTCAAAGACAGCGAAGAGCACCTGGAAGAGGGTTGATCGGCGGTCTGTGATGGCCAGCACAGCTGACATCCACGTGAGCGCCAACAGAGGGAGAACCACACAAGAGCTCCATAACGAGGCCCTGTGCAGAGAGAAAACAGAGCAAAATGCAGTTCATCCTCCCTACAGCGAGGTGGTGACATCACTGCACCTGAAATCATTAGCCATCAGATATGATCACAATTAGAGTTGAGCTATGAGGGTGTTGATGAGGTAGAGACCAGTTCTGCACCACAGGCATTTAACTGAGTGTCAATACAGCGTAAATATACACTTAACAAGTCATTAGTAGAATCCCAGTAGTTGACAAACTGACATCACAGACCTGGTGATTGCTATATTTTATGCATGCAACATACTGGGTATTGAAAGAGTAGAATTTAGAGAAAAAAAAAGTCAGTTTTTTAAATTACAGTTTTTTTAAATGAATATATATATATTTTTTTATTTTGTATAGAAAGTTTAAAATAACTTTTAAAGGATTAAATGTATTCCACAAATGATAATAATAATATGATTATGATATCAATAATATACAATTCAGTAATATATGTATTTTGTCCATTTTTGCTGTTTTATATTTTACTTATAGTATATTAAATTAATATGCTAAGTTAACATGCAAAAAATATTTTACATTTAAATTTCCATATGTAGCAGATTTCATATTTCAATATTATATGCTTATTTATTTATTTCAGACTGATTCAAAATAACTCATGATGAAGTAAACATCTCATAAATGAATACAATCATAACAACAATAATGTCAAATTCAGTAATTTATGCATTTTATCAATTTACTTTTAAATTGTAATCATAGTGTAGTAAATTATTATCCTAAGTTAGAATGTTAACACTTTTTTTAAACACTTTAAACACATTTTGCATTTAAATTTCTTTCATAAAATATGTAGCAGATTTCCAAGTTTCATTTTTTGTATTCATTTTCAGGATGCACTCTCAGTTTGTTTGCAAAACAGGCAAATAATTGCTGTTCATAATGCTGAGCGCTCATGCTAACATGCCCTGATGAATTTCCAACATGTTTCTAATCCTGCCGGAGTGTTTTGGTTCTGCATCACGCAGAGCCTATTTAGATAAATATCAGGTGTCAGTAAGGACTGTCCGCCTGAGCTCAGCCAAGCAAGGGCTCACCACAGCTGGGCATCAATTTAACATCTTCACGCTGCACTGACTCAGTCTCCTGCATATGACTGTGATGGGACAGACATTGGCAATGAGACTTGCTAGACAATGAGAGATTTGCTTCTATGCAAATTTACTCATGCTCATATAAGAACAATGCAGAAAAAGGAAGACACGATTGAATTGGTAAATGTGAAACAGCATGACTCAAATTCAATGTCCTCCCCTAACTGACTGTGGAGCAAGAGTGTGGTGTTGGGATGGAGCAGGAATGCATAGAAGAAAATGAGGTAATCGGTGGAATCATGTGAACTTCCTTTAGGAAGTCCTCTTCATTAATTTCTATGAAGGGAAGTTATATTATGGCACCGCACACACATGCCCCATATCTATCAGATAGCAGAGACAGAAAAAGCAGACAGCAAGGACGAGATGAGAAACACAATATGACAAAGAGAAAGAGGAACAGAAAAGTGATATCATTCATTTCATTATCATTTCAATTTCATGACTCCCTCCAGCAAATAGCAGAGATGAGTCCAATTTATTCAAAGCCAAAAGAATCAGAGGTGGTCCTTGATCCACACTCCGGTTCTTTACCTCTTCAAAGAGCGCAATCCTTCATGTCTGTTACTATGTGCATGAATTTGTGTTGATAATTTAACACATTCCTTTAGCTAAAAAATTGAACAAAAATATTGTACTTTATAAATGAAATATCAAAAAATATAAATATTTAATAACATGACATTTTTTACAATCATGAAAGCAAGCTTGTAGATGAACAACAAACAAAAACAAACAAGCAAAACTAATTATTGATTACTGACTACACATTCACTTTTTTTTTTTGTTTAATTAAATACGATTTACAACAATTATATATCTTTAGTGTTATTTTGTCTCTTTCTTTTGTTTTTAATATTCAACACAAAAATGTAAAATGTCAGAACAACAACAAAAACCACTTGTACTTTTTTCTAGAAACTAGTTGTACTAGTTTTACTTATACAACTATATAATAATAAAACATATTATTGTTTTCTAAGTGCAAAGATGTCACATATGTAAATCTCTGAATAAATGGTCCCTAAGAACTTCTTCACACAGAGCAGGTTTTCTATTTCACTGGGACACTTTTTTTCCTCTATGTAAACACGTGCTAGACAGACATGTTTGATCATTGCGTTTGCAGTGCACGTTTGACATGGTGTCCTAAAATCGTTCAAGTAAAAAAAAAAAAGCATCTTGAGACTGTTGTGTTTTCCCCCCCTTCCACCATCCACATCTTGCATTTTTCAAAGCAAAACCATGTTCTGTGTGAATAAGTCTGTCTTGAACACATTTATAACTCAACTACAAAATATATTGCACAGAATTGTGTTTCTGTACAGTTATCTTTGACAAACAAACAACATATTGACTTCCAAAGCCATTTTTGAAATGTCTTTTCAAGGATTTGGAGTGCTTTAATGCCTTAAACGATCTTTTTTGAGGGTAGTTTAAGAAAACGATGTAGTGTGCAGACAGGAGGGCGTCTCTTTGAAGAGTTTCTGTTTCTTACTGTCAGTGTTGGGCTCTAGAAAGAAAAAATAGAGAGAAAAGAAAGAAATGGAGAGAGAAAGAAAGAGAAAATATGGAATGAGACTAACATGGCACTGCTGGCGGTAGAGCTGGACAGGGCGGTACTGGAGATCACGCCGCACTTGGAGCATTTCAGGAGCAGCCTGCTACGCGCTTCCAACGGCGGACTTCAGGACCCAATACACACACACACACACACACACACACACATACATATATATATTTATACGAGAAAAAAAGGGACGTGACACAGAAGCAGGAAGGTGGGGAGGAATACGTTTAAAAACGAACAAACTCATAAACATTCATCCAAACACACACATTCATGCCAATACACACAAACAACACAAAGGTAAAAGGATTGAATGTAAGGGAATTGCAAATGGCATGATGACGAAAAAACAAGTACATAAGGAAAGGGAACACAAAATAGAGAGGAGAAAGAAAGAGAAAGAAAAAATTAAAGCAATGCCAAGGAAACAGCATCAAGCAATGAACAACAGCAATGACAGAGTGAGATCTGTAATGAATGTCACAGCGTGAAAGTAGCTTGCTTGTGTGTGAGAGCGAGAAAGAGAGAGACGATGATGGCAGGAAAATGAGAAAATGGAGAGAAACACAGTAGAATGCAACCACAGATCATTAACAATCAGCAGATGAGGCAGATGGGAGCTGCAAAGACTAACCTACTTCAGCTTCAGCTGATCGCTGAAGTAAGTGTGTGTGTGTAGTAGTAGAGGAGTATTTGTGTGTGAAAATATGAGAAAGGCTGCTGTGGAGAGAAGAATAGTCTCTCGCTGTTGACACACACACACACACACACACACACACACAACTGATATCGCCTGTGAGCCCTTGGTTTGTGTAAGCATTGTTAGAAAGCAGATCAGCACGTCCAGTTTGGTCTCCTTCAGGTCATTAACCAGGAAGTTCAGTTTTTAATGAACCCTGTTACAATCCCCCTTAGTTTTATAAATAAGAGTCTGGGATGTAAAAGTGCCTCTAAAAATGTAAACGACATTGATTATATTTCCAATCAGGAAAAATGTATTATGTACAGTATGTGAGAATATGTGAATGCAAATACATTTTGTCTTTTGCCACTGGGGGATTTTTTCACTTTGTTTTAAATGAAAAAAAGTTAATTAAGCTAGATTTATGCTAAAACCAACTGAAATGGAAAAAAATATAAATTGCACCTATATAGATTCATAGAAAATCTTGATGTCTTGTGCAGTTTTACTTCCTGAGTAAGTTATTCTTGTTTTAAGTGACTACATTGTTGCAATAATAATAATAGCAGTAATAATAATAAATAGATAAATACTATTAATATAAATTCATATAAAAATATATGAATATATGAAAAAAATATCATATATAAAATCTATCTATCTAACAACAGACAAAAGCTATGTTATTATTGGTATCGAATATATCTCATAATTTTATCACAATCATATGCATGTTACATTTAGTTTGTCTTTGATTTGAACAATTAAAGTGGTTTATTAATTTAAGTGGTGTTGATACATCGCAATAAAGGCAAACAAAGCTAAAAACTAAAATCACAGTGAGTCATGTCTTAAGATCGATCTTATGGATTAAGAAAGATTAATTAATGCTATCACATAACAAATCTGCTTTAAATTGAATTTAATTAGCTAATTATAATACTAATTTTGACATTGGAAAATGCAAAAACGGTCACACATTTTACTTTTCTTTTAGATCCTGCCATTTCCTTTGATCTTATATGATGTAATTATGTTGTTGTCTTGCCACCAGCCAATCATTGAACTGCTGATCATGGTTCAGTGTATCAGTATATCTGCCATTTTTATGGAACATGACAACAGAAAGTAATTTTAAAGACTACTTAATCTATTTTAATCTAATCTGCTAACTTGTTTAAAGAACAAAATTATCCAGAAATCAGTTATCAGGATTAAACAATCTATCAAATCACCTCAAGTGAACTAAAGTGAGCTTAACTACTGTACGTAAAGATACTTTATCCCATTTAGTTTAAATTGACTGTGTTCTGAGATGCGGATTGAAAGTGTAAAGGAAACAAAAGACAAGCTCATGTCACAGAGTTGGAAAAAGTCCTCTAAACATCAGAAATATGGAAATGAGGGGCAGGAGATCAGCAACGAAGAGAAGAATCAGCTTATTACAAAAGTGTGGACTTTTATTTATATACACAGAAAAGACAGAAAGCATGACACTTAATTTAGAAAATAAATTGACCAAAAAGATCATAATTTGTTTTTTTTAATATATATATATATATATGATTATGGTTTCTTGCTAAGGTTTCTGTATGGAGTTCAATGGGGTTGCTTACTGGCCGACTTCCAATTATCTGATACTGCGCTCTCTAGATATAGCTTAGGTTCCTCCTTGAGGTATTTTTTATAGCCCGCCAGGTACAGTTCTTAAAAGTAAAATCCCCCCATCTCAAGTAGTTGGATATTTTTAGGCAACGTGTAAAGCATTAAGAGTTTGGCTGTAAAATGTAATACTTGAGATTAAGGACTGACCTTACCCATAAAATCTAAATATGCACAACGGACTGTGATGTTTGCTCAACTAAAAAAAAGAAAAAAAGAAAAAACGCAACAGCATATGATTGTGAAATACACGTGAAAGACAACATGAGAGAGTGTGTGAATATGAAAACGAATCCAACTGAATTTATACACTGGGATATTTTTATATCAAAGCCACTAGCTGAAAAATCCAGAGTTAGCCATTGCAGCTCCCAATATGCATTGATCTCTGTTATACATAAACATTACTGGAAAAGAAAAGTGGAAAAAAGACAAATCAATTAGGGAAAAATTGCAGAACATACTCTAGCCTGGAGGGATTACAAAAATCCAGTCATTGGATTAGCTCAGATCTCTGATTAGCTCCTCATTCAATTAGTAAGACCCGCAGTTTCCTGCCAAAACGCTGGTATGGTGGTCCACCAAAGCCATGCCACATATCTAAATGACATTTATACGGCGTACACGCAGTGCGGAGAGGCTATTGGTAGTTATTAGATGCTCTAATTCAGTTGCACTGCGAGCATTAAGGCTGTTCTCATGCCTTCAGTACAGAACTAGCTAAAAAAAACATGCATGACAATGAGCTTGACGGCAGTTGAACCGTGAGCTCATTTTAAACAATGTAGTGCACTTATCTTTGCTTTAAAATGGGGGTTTCTGATGCAGCGTTAGTTTAATTAAAGACGAAGGGCTGCGAGAACGCTCTTGAAGTTTCCAGGTAGCGGATTCACGCAGCGGAATGGGAATATTCAATCTCTCAGTGCGATTTAGCCTCTCGTTTGAGGTGAGGGATGTGGCGGCCCACTCATTAACACAAGTGTTTAATGGATCACTCTGCTTTGTGCCCAATCAAACAAAGGCAAAACAGAACAAGCGTTTTAAAAGCAAGAGGGCTCCATGATCCTGTCAGTATATGCAGTTACATGAACAATGAATATACACTTAGCTAATGACAGAGCTATCAGAGGACTAGCCTGAGGTTAGCAGGCCAGCAAATCAATACAAGTCCATTAATGAAGCTGTCATATCTTGGCTTTCAGTCTGATGTTTTTCAACTTTTAGTGGTTGTGTGTGTGTGTGTGAGAGAGAGAGAAAGAGAGAGCATGGGTAATTTATTTGGCCCATACAAATACTTGACAGGATATTTTAAAACCTTCAACAGGCCAGTGGTAAATGAGTGACTTGGTGCAAATCCAGAAATAGATGGGTATCATATAGCCATCACTTTGACCTTCACTTACCCTGCTCTCTGCTTTTTGGACTTGTCTGAGATGCCATCTCTAGACATGAGCTTGTTGAAGACCACTATACCAATCAGCATATTCACCTGCAGGAAAGAGATAGAGAGTGTTTTGTTAAAAGTCGTTTTAATGTTATTTTTTATGTAATTTTACGATTATTCTGGTTACCATCATAATTCTTGTGAGAGCAGTGTTGTTTGTGGGTTGTGTAACAGGGTTGAGCTCCATACAAAATAGAATGAAATATTTCTTTTAAATTAAAATGCAACTCTCTAATTCTTTTTAAATTTAAGTAGCAACAAGATGCAGAATTGCAACTCCAATCCGAATGTCATGAAATATAATTGAAATTCATAAAGCTGTACTTCAAAAAAATAAAAGTTTAAGAAGCTTGAAAGTCTGGAAGAAAGTTTATACTCATAGATGATAAATCAACAGGAAAATAGATAGATAGAAATAGAGAGACACAGATAGGTTGATTGCTACAACATAAGTGAATACAAATACACTCAGGGTAGTGTGATAGTAAAGCAGTGTGGCGTGGTGACCTTTAGCCCAGGACCATTTACATCAATGTCTTTCTAACAGCCTGTGGCAGGTGATGTAGATTTAAGTCTGGGAATGAGCAGGTGGGATCATGAAGGAACAGTAATGCCCTCATGTCTCTCACCCACTCTCTCTCTCTCAGCAGATTGTGGTCCAGTCCGCTTCAGCCAGCTGCCCAGTGGATAGACAAAGCTTAGACAAAGGCCATGGAAAGACCACACACACGTGCTACTGAACCTTTGGTACACACAGGATTTGAGCCAAGCCTATATTGTTTCTCTTGCATTACAACCGGAGGGCATATGGTTGTAGGTCAAAAGACTGACAATCTCTTCCTGTTAAGGGACATCCGACTGGTCTGCCAACTGTGACTACATTCAACTTGGTTAATGTAGGAGTCAGCAGGAGTCAGTATTTCAAATATATATATATATTTATATATGTGTGTGTGTGTGTGTGTGTGTGTGTGTGTGTGTGTGTGTGTGACCCTGGACCACAAAACCAGTCTTAAGTCACTGGGGTACATTTGCAGTAACAGCCAAAAATACATTGTCAAAATTATTGATTTTTCTTCTTTGCAAAAAATCCTTAGGATAGTAAGTAAAGATCATATTTCATGAAGGTATTTAGTCAATTTCTTACAGAAAATATATTGAAACTAAATTTTTGATTAGTAATACGCATTGCTAAGATCTTCATTTGGACAACTTTAAAGGTGATTTTCTCAGAATTTCAATGTTTCTGTACTCTCAGGTTCCTTTCATATAGTTGTATCTTTGTCAAATATTTCCCCATCTATCCAAATTGTACATCATTATTATTTATTCAGCTTTAAGATGTATAAATCTTAATTGCGGAAAATTAACACTTATGACTGGTTTTGTTGTCCAGGGTCACACATATTATATATATATTGCATTAGTTTACATGGATATTAATTTAACACTGTAGTTTAACATGTTATATACACTGTAATAATATTAATGTTTATTTAAAAACATTATTTAATCATCATTATTTTACAAAAATGTATATCCTAAATCTAAAATCATGTATCAATGATATCATTTAAATGTTTGGGGCTGGTAAAAGATTTTTTACTTTATTCATCAGTGTCACACTATCATTCAGATATAACTGTAATTTTTTGTGCTCAAGAAACATTTCAAATTATTATCAATCTAAAGGTGAAGTTCAAAGTTTACATACACCTTGCAGAATCTGCTAAATAATAAGAGGGATCATACCAAATATGTGTTATTGTGTATTTAGTACTGACCTGAACATTTCACAAAAAAAGACATTTACATATTATCCACAAGCGAAAATAATTATTTAAAAAATTAGCCTGTTCAAAAGTTGATTCTGTGTGTTGTACCTGAATGAATAAAATGAAAATATGTGAATGAAAACTGGGTGAAAACTTTTGAACTTAATGAAGATGTGTACATTTTTACTTATTTTGCCTAAACATCATATTGCCCTTCAAAGGCTACAGAACTTACATGTCTCCCAGAAGACAAAATAAGTTACAATTACCCTAATCTATAAATTCAAAAAAGTTTTCATCCCCCATCTCTTAATAAATTGTGTTTCCTTCTGAAACATCATTTAAGAGCATTGAACCTTCTGTAATAACACAAATTTTGCATGATCCCTCTTATTTTGGTGAAATAAATAACATTTTACCAATTCTGTACGTAAATTTTGACCTCAACTGTACATCCTTGTCACAATCTCCATGTGGCAAAGCAAGGAGGCAGACACAAGGTTCTCGTAATACTAATCCTTTTAATAATCCAAAAGGCAATGAAACAATTAAAACAAAACGTAAACAAAAACAGTCCGGGGCGATACAATCCTACTGACCGCAAACTTTTAAATGACAATGCATTTGGTTCATAATTAACCATAATTTGTATTAAATTGAGATGTTGAGAATAAATACATAAATAAATACTTTATAATATTTATTGTTAATGTTAGCTATTCTATAAACCAAAAAAAAAAAAATAATAATAATAATATAAGATAAGAAGAAGAAAAAGAAGAAGAATACAAAAAATAGGTTTGGATGAAACAATAATTGTCTGGACCCATAACAGACCCCTTGTTGAAAACTCCTGCACTAAATTAAAACTCAGCCTGTTCAGTCTGCTCCATGAGCATATCCAAGCCACCAAGTCTAACGTGTTTATAAGTGCCGTTCGTATTCTCATCATGCAAAGCGCTTGCTTAGACAATAGGTCTCCTTTTTACTATTTGCTAGAGGCAAGATTAATTATTTTTCCATTAATTAGATTTGCCTCTCCAAGGAGGGAGCCAGCATCTCCAGATGCCCAAATCTCATTTGCAGTTGTTTGTTTGAGTGGGCCGCTTCACAGCACCACCAAGAAACAAACAACGCAAATCACATCTGACCATGAAAAACAACGCAAACACCTCACAGAAAACACACAGCACCTGAGACTAGGATTGTGAACGAGATATATATATATATATACACACACACACTTTGGGCTAACAGGCTCATCAAGTTCACTCATGCCTTTTAACATGATATACACTGATGAAAAATACACACATTTGAAACGAGGCAGGCCTCAACTCTAATCTCATTAGTGATTTTTCTCTTCGACTGCTGGCTTGATATATTTAAAACGCATATTAAAGTGGGTGGAGCTTACATTGGTTAAATCTAGGTTAAATGCAGAAAGTCTGAAACCTACCAGTACAATGACAGCAGCAGGACCGACAAAAGCATAGAGCAGCCCTCCTTCCAGGGACAACCAACAACTGAAATTGAGAGAAAGAAAGAGATAAACACTGCAAAAGAGTTAAGCCCTCGTTGGCTTCAGAAAAAAAGGGCTAGACAGAAAAGGAACTGAAAATATTTTTTTTCCAGTTTTCATTAACCTTTAATAATTTTTTGCACACAAAGATGAAATAAAATAATAAATTAAGCCAGCTTAAATCATAAGCAAATTTATTCCTTAAATAAAGAAATTGAAGCGAATATATCAAACACAACCTCTTTATCCTACTGGAAATATCATTATTAAAGTGCGTTCATTGCTGAGACCAAATAAAAGACAGATCAAGATATTGCCTGTTAAAATTCTACACAAACATGCAGCTTTACAAAAGCTGGAAGGACATACTTTATAGATGAGCATTATTAATCATGATTTTAATGGAGCTATTTCGACATTTGCTAATGTTCTGGTCAAGTGTAATCAAACAGATTTCAATTTAGTTTGTATTCTGAAGTCCTTGTGAAATGTCCGCTGTGAAAAGATCAGACGTACACACTCAATCATGCATACGTCTGTAGAGAAGAGATCAGGCTGTTACTGAGCCTGGCGGTGAGGTTATCTGAGGCTGCTGACTTCTTGGCAGGGTTTCCAAAATGTGTCCTTTGGTTTGAGGGGAATCCATGTGTCAGATGTATCCAATTAAAGCGCTCAAAGGCCACCATTGTTCAACTTTAGTCTCAGATTAGTGAGGGAGCTCCCTGGTTTAACTCAACTGCTTAGCAGTGCAGTGTAAACAGAAAGCATTATATGGAGAGCATTAGAAAATGGCCACCACTTTGTGGGAATCCATATGAACAGAAAAAGAACAGGACTCTCTGAGGACTCTCTGGCTCAAGATTCTTGAGGATTTCTCCCGAAGTAAAAGGTCAACTTTTGGCAGCACACACTTAAAAAAACACCACATTGCTTGTGTTTGTCTGTGCATCGAAATGCAGCTTTGAATTGCAAATTTATAATTTGGTATTATCTATTAACTACAACATTTGCCTAAATAAACTCCTGATTTGCTGCTTATTAATAGTTGTTAAATGTAGGAATTGGGTAGGATTAGGGATGCAGAATATAGTCATACAGAATCTATGATTTATAAGTACTAATAAAAAGCCAATATTTTAATGATAGACACGCTATTCAGAGTTATATATGTATATATGTATATATATTCATATATATATGAATATTGGTCCCTGTACTTAAACGTTACCTATTATTTATTCAATGATCTCTTGACATGAACAAAAAGTAGGACATTTTGATTGAAAATAATTTTAAATATCGAATCATCATTCTTAGAATTATGAAACTCTGAATGTGTCATATTTATATATATACAGGTCCTTTTAAAAAAATTTGCATATTGTGATAAAGTTCATTATTTTCTGTAATGTACTGATAAACATTACACTTTCATATATTTTAGATTCATTACACACAACTGAAGTAGTTTCAAGCCTTTTATTGTTTTAATATTGATGA
>JAUMHI010000064.1:9518422-9531692 GCA_032359435.1 Enteromius unitaeniatus
TTCCATCTGCTGAAAAGCTTTATGGAGATGAAGATTTCATTTTTCAGCACGACCTGGCACCTGCTCACAGTGCCAAACCCACTGGTAAATGGTTTATTGACCATGGTATTACTGTGCCCAGTACTTTTATAGTGATAGTTTTGTTTTATTTAACAGTATTTAACATGCAATTTATAGACGATGCAATTTGGCCCACTAGCACTCTGATCAAACAAAATTACATAATAATAATAACAAATAAATATCTTTATGTATTTTGTTAGATTTTGTATTTATTTTACCATCCAAAGACTTGACTGATACAGCAGCATACTAAAACCCTCAAACCAGAACTAGAACAAAGTTTTAATATAACATAAATGTTTTATTTGTAACACTGTGCTTAATCAGTTATACTTACTAACTCGGCGTGCCGTAACCTCTGGCCCGGGTAAAACCCACAGATACAGCGACCACAAGGGCTGGAAGACCTGCAAGTGAGTTTAATTGGTTATTAGTATTTGAATGCAAAACATTGGCAAAATTCACAAAAAATTATATACAAATAAAGAATAAAGTTGAAATTCAGAAATGTAAATCACATGCAAAATTAATTTGACATGCAGTGAAAGCAAAGAGATTGTAGACATCTAGTCCGCATGAGAAATTGTCCACCACGCATAATAACAGAGGACAAGAAAATTATGAACAGAAAATGCGACCTAGAATTTTTCAGAACCATTAATGGCAAATGGCCAGATGCCCGAGGGGACGTTAGCTGAAGTAATCTCCTCTCACATTGGTGACTTTCTGTAACTTGTGCCCTTTTCATGGACAAATGCACATGGTGTACAGGTACACAATTCCCCCTGTGTGCGGTGCCCTCCCAGACCCCAGACACACTACTTTAGCAGAGAGCAATTCCCAAGGGCCTCTGTGTATGTGTCTTTTTTCATGAGGCCGAAGTGTAGCAGTGTAAACGTTCTCGTCTGCGTTCTCTAAAAGCACTCCACAGGGCAAGTACACAGAGCACACACTGTGATCCATATATAGAAAGGCAGTGAATGCTAGCTTTAACCAAAAGCCTCTTATGACATACAGTATAATGTCATTAAATGCACATTACAGTGTTTTAGCCTTTAAATGCATATATGTGAATTTTTTTGGTTCAGAAATTCAAGGGCGCCAAGTGTAAAAAACATGTTAAGTATAGCACATTTATTTTAAATAGGAAACTGAAAGGGATATTTTTGATTGTGTAAGATTAGCGTTTACTATATTGCCTATATGTAAACTTGGTAATAATCATAATTAATAATTTATTTCTATGAAGAAATTAAGTAATTTTTTCAGCCTGAACAACCAAAACAACCAAAAACAGGGCTCTAAAATGTGTTAACTGCTAGCTTTTTGAAAAAGACCAAATATATAAAAAGGAATATAGAAAAACTCAGAGCTTTTCATTGTATTCATAAGATGCACAAAGATATTATAAAACGAACTTATGGAAATAAAATAGCCATGCAACTGTAAATATTGGCAAATTTTGAAACCGTAACAATGTATATTTGTTCAATAATAAATAAAACCACAAAAAACAACAACAATGAAAGAAAGAAAAAAAATACACGCAGTAGGCAAAGTATGCAAGACACTGTGAAAATATTATATATATATATAACATTTTTAATTTGTTCTATAATTGTAGTTTCTTTGATTATATAATATTAAATGTTTACACGTTTGTTAGGTTTTGTACATTCAATACTTACATTTATAATTTATTTAGTTACTTTTAGAACTGTATTCAATTATTTTCTTTGCACAAATGTTTAAGTTAATTAATTCATAAGTATAATTCCGCCCTGTAGGAATACAAAAAAAAGGACAAAAGATAGTTAACACTATCATAGCTAAAGATGTTTTCAGAAATAGAAGTTTCCCATCTTAAGGCTAAGGAATGTGTACTTATTGGTCCTTGAGTAGACTGACGTTAACAGTGACCTTTACTTTGTAGAATCCCCCCTCTCCTCCCGGTGTGTGTGAGGGCTTCCTGGCCTCTCCTGCTGGTGTCATCCCTATTGTGTTTGCCATCACAGTCAGGGAGGCCAGCTTTACTCATGTGCTAATTAGACCTATCCATTCTTCTCGCTCTATGTCTGTGTGCCACGTCCACACATAATGAGCTCTCCTCTGAAATATTCATGTAATTAACAATGCTCTGATTAACTCTGGAAATTAAAGGCAATTAGAAAAACTCCGGTTTAGAGAACAGGACTGAAAGACGTGGGAAGAGAAGGGAGGGGATGAACGGGATCCAAATGTGGCTCAGGAGGAAGCAGCACACAATGAAGGAACATGAGTTTCTGGATTCAAGCTGTGATAGTTTCATACTGTAACCAGCGGGGGGTCAAACTTTGGGTAGTTATAATAGTCAGTTGGCTTCTGGTCCGTAACCATACTACACTACAGTATGTGGGCAAAATAATGTTTCCTCAAGGATGGTTGTTCAAAACTAGCTATATATTGTACTGACTCAAGAAGCATAAATAACAACACTGAGACACGAACTGAAATCTTAGAAATCTAAAATATTTATAAATACATAACACATCTTTCAGCAGATATAGCTTTCTTAAAATGTTAATATTTTGCTTCATTTTTTTTATTTTACTTTACATCTAATAGGCATTTAGCTTTAAGCATAAGACTCAAAACAATAGGGAAAATAAATAACACAAGCTGGATTCAAATTAAGGTCGCCCATGCCATCACCTCCATCTGACCTTGTACAAGACCAGCCAGAGCACATCTATATCAATATCCACATTCAACATGATTAATACTTTTTGGACATCCTAGTTAGAAATCCATCTATTACCACTTCCCTGTGGGCCGCAATGCTATTCTGCAATATCTGCAAAGGGCATCTATGAATTAATGGAAGTGATAGTGGATCAATAATTACAAAACAAGTATGTGTGTGCTACAGCACGTGCATGAATATCCTTTCAGATCCCGCCTGTGTTAAGACGGAGACGCACAATGCATGTCTTATCAACCATCAGACATCTACGTCTTGTAATACAGAAGCAACATTGAGCTCCAGTGGCATGCTTATAGTGTGTCATTGGGCTCCACTGAAGCAAACTGACATTGCAGCCAATCTGATGTGACTGAATTGATAAGAGCTGGCATGTTATATTCCTGTGGATGAAAAACTGAAGCATTACAATAACATCGCTTTTGACCTTCAATGTTAGTTTCTGGTGTGTGTGCTGGTGTCCTACCCCAGCCCAGGCACAGGAAACGCTTGCGAATGAGGCGGGACCTCATCTTGCCAATCACAGCCAGGTAGGACTGCCATGCCTCTGTCAGTACCCAGCAGAAAGAGGCCAGGAAGAAGAAGTGCAGAAAGGCAGCAGTCACAGTGCACAGCCCCTAAAGACAAAAGAGAGAAGAATATAGAAATAGGGAGAAAGATATGATGAAAAAGATGCAAGAGAAAGCACAGGAAGCAAGAAGAGGTGGCTCTCAGCTGTTTGTTATTGAAGCAAAGTGAAAGATTGGAGTGAGAGACGAAGTGATTGAGAAGGAAAAGTAGGAACGAGTTGCCAAGTTAACGAAAGTCCATTTGGAAAGAAACTGACTCTCTTTCACTGTGGTGTGAAAATGAGCTTGAACGACGCATTCTGTCTAGGCTTTATTCCTCGTAGACGCTACTTAAAATGTAAAAATGGGTTAGTTACGGGTTGAATAGTTTCTAAGAAAAAAAATGCCGGGCTGGAATTAAAGAAAAGTATGATTTAAGTAAGCGGCGAACGCAAATGAGAAGTGGTAAGCAGAGTATCTGGCTGAGGTTTTATACAATAATGAGGTGCATATTCTAATGCTAAACACTGGCCCGCTCAGCAAATGACCCAGGAAATGAGAAGGATTTCACACCATTCATGGTTTCTGAAATTAGGCTTATCTGTACTTTCTAAAATTAATGCACAGTATGAGAATTTAGTGAAATATTAAGTCTGGATCGAGGGGGAAGAGGTCCTTCGAGCAGTGGCAGGTTGGGTTTGAATGACAACCCTTATTTCTCAGGTGCCTCTGTAGTCAGTGTGACTGTCCCGGCTGACACAAATCTGACCCTCCAGCACCTTCCACGTGTCTGTCTGCTTCATGCGGCTCCCTGACTCTCTAAAATTCTATAGTGGCCACTTACATAATGTCGTGACAGGCTGGAGAGAGAACAGACACCTGTACCACGGACAGACCACTATCTCTAGGGAGATGGGAACCAAGGTTGAGTGCACTCAATTTTAAATGTAATGTATATTCCATTCCAATTTAAAGTAACACTTTTTTTACAGTGTGTTTGTTATATACTGTATTTTGTATATTTAAGGTCATTGCACACAGAGAAAAAAACATTTTCATCTGAAACCTTTACACACTGAAAAATAAATAAGACCTCAAATTGTGTTACATTAACTTACTGTTTCTGAAATTTCCATCCGTCATAAAAAAACTTAAAAAAAAAGATATATAATAATAATAAAAAATTGGACCAGGCTTGATTTTCTGCCCTTTCGCAATCCTAGCAAGCACTTTGATAGGAAAGGATGCTGAATGTGAAACATACAGTACAAAAAATGTTTAGTGAGCAAGGACCTTTACTATTAAAATAATAGTACATTAGGCATAATTACCTGCAAGAAACCCTAATCCAAGCACTAGTCTAACCCTTAACATAAATAAATTAATTGTTGTTAATTCATATCATTTAGTACTTAAAAGTATAATTACACTGTAACAAGGACACAAGTGTAACCAAAAATCTATATTTTAAATTTGTATGAAGGTAGCAAAATAAATTTAGAATTATAATTTGAATTCAAGTAGAATTAAAAAAAAATAAGTGCATATGGGTAGTGGATGTATTAATGTGTGTGACAGCAAAAATATACATAACATTGAAGATAAACCTCTCTCATGCTATTTGTAACTCTAAGAATGAACAAATATTTTTCTCATGTTTTTTTTGAATGTTGTACAATTTTTGTTTTTCACATTTTTGCTATGTCACACCATAGAACAGTCTTTTGTCAACTAAACATACAACTAAATAACAGTAACAATAATAATAATAATAATATTTCATTTAATATTCACAAATATTATCAACTGAAAGCAGCTACATAGGGGCTACTTCTAGAAACACAAAACTAATATTTGTTTAGTTTAATCAGGTAATTTAAATTTAATGAAGTAATGTACAATGTCATGTAGGACATACTGTATAACAGGGGTAGGCAACTTCGGTCCTGGAGTGCCAAGGTCCTGCAGAGTTTAGCTCCAACCCAGAAAAAAACCTCACCTGCCTGTAGCCTTGAAGACCTTGATTAGCTTGTTCTGGTGGGTTTGATTAGGGTTGCAGTGAAACTCTGCAGGACATTGGCACTCCAGGACCGACGTTGCCTACCCCTGCTGTATAATGACCCAGAATAATCTTCAAATCTTCAAATTTGGAGCAAAACAAAGACAGCAAGATGGGAAGCTAAAGGTTGTTCTTTCTCAGCTCATTCTCTCACACACATGAGAAAACACAAATGCTCAAACATACTCACCTTACTGAGAGTTTGGGACTGTCCCACCAGTATCAGCACATTGGAGGCCAGTATGGACAGACAGAAGTTCACCAAGATGATGGACCTCTCTGAACGAATGTACCTAAGAACGACAAGAAAATCACATGCTGACAACCTTTACAGCAACTTTGTGTTGCTATCATGCCATTATTATCTTTTCAAATGCTTGATATTCAGGTTCCTGACAAAATGCGTGGGATCCATTTATCAAAATCCATCTATCGTTTTTTTTTTTTTTCACTACACTGAACACTGACAACTAGAGCAGCATCCCAGATGACCTACAGATGAACTCCAAAGCAGCTTCTTACGCACAAGCACCGGTGAGCAAAAAGTCCTCACTTGCTATTTGAGCTCTGGCCAGATCTGCTCAAGAGGACAATGACAGTGTCCCCTGGATCAATGGTCTGAGTGATAGGAGAGGCCTGTGATAAGCTCTCGCAGATGCTCTAATCTTGGACAGAGGAAATACCTTCCCACCTGCTGCTTGGGAGTTATGGGATAATCGGTAAAACTTATTGGGATTCAAAGTATCATGTAAACCAAATAACAACCTTTAAAATTAATGAATAACTAATGTATTTATTTATTTTTTTACATAATGCAGCAAAATAATAAAACTAAATAAAAATTTAATAATTTAATTGCCCCATAATTAGCTGCAGTTAAAATTACTATAATATATAGAATTATTTGCAAACATACTCTTTAACCAAAACATTTCACACAATCATTAATAATTTATAATTTAAAACAACTCTAACAGCCTTAAAAAGAATGATTAATTACTCTTTTTCTTTTTGTTTTGTTTTTAGAAAGCTATTATTACTATAAAGACTGTAGTACTGTTATATAATAGTATATATATATATATGTGTTTTTTTATGTTTAATGTTTCTACAAATCTATTAAACAGCACAACAGTATTCAACATTGAAAATATTGTTTCTTTAGCCTTAATTCTGCATTTTAAAATAATTTCTGAAAGATCACATGACGCATATTTTATATTATTTATATAATATATGGAAAAAGTAGTGAAAAAAAAAAACATCTAGCATCATTTGGAAAAATTCAGAGTCATACTTCTGAGGAGATAAATACTTGACTAAGCACTTGACTTTGTGTCGGCTTTTTTTCTGGACACTGTGTTAGCTGATCATGTGATTGTCCTGAGCCATCTGCCACACTGAGCTGTTAGCAACCATGCTAGCCTTCACTAGCACTCTCCACGTAATCCCGTCTTGCCACAGGCGGCTCTCGCCATCCCTCATTTGTTCCCAATTATTGTTAATTGCAGTTTTGGCCCACTCTAGATCTACCCCATGCCAGCTGCTCTATCCCCGCCCGGGCAACCCCACGTGGGAAGCTACAATCTGAAAAATGAATCTTTTAGGGTGTAAATGTACCTTTGAGAGCACCGGGAAGTAAACAGGGGGAACAGTGCAAAAATAGCACAGTAATATCCTATTATCAGCAGAGGACAGCAGAACCTGGAAGCTACTTTCAAAAGAGGTCCTCTATAGATCTGTTTTATGTTGCTGGCTCTGGGTCAGGGAAGGGTTTTGTTGAACTCACCTCCAAAAGGCAGTGTAGATGAGCAGCAGAATGAGTAGAGCCGTACAGGATATGCCACAGCCCACCATGAGGGGCACAGACGGCATACTGGAGGGCCCCATACCCTGGAAAGAGATCATTGGAAAGAAGGAAGATTATTGTGAGATGTTTATGGTAAATGTATGGGATGAGATACAGTCAGCCGGTTAAATCTAAATAATCCTGAAGGGTAACAGGAAGGTTTCAAATCATCCTGAAGGGGTTCATTTTTGATAGTATTTAATTTCATTAGATAATGACCAGGACACATTGTGTAACCTTGCCAGTAACATGGCTGCTTACCAATTGAATAAATCAGTGAAGCTAAGATATTGCTACTGGTACGGTTTCAAAACAAATAACTTGCTTAGGAAAACATCCAACTATACTTAACATACAATGTATGAATGTTATGCTCCACTTCACGTGGTTAATGTCGCTAACTGCTTTACACAGCATGATTTTCAGTATAATTATTTTGTATACAAGTGACAGTGCGAAAGAGTAATTAATGCTTTTATTCAGCAAGGATGCATTTAACTGTTCAAAAATGTCAGTAGAGACAAAAATTGTGGGTAGATGTAACCTGAGATAAATGTTCAATCAGGGATTTCAATCTAAAATAAAATTTCTGGTATAAGATAAAGAATCGAAGATTCCTTAAAAAAAGTTTCCATAAAAAAGAAAATAACAATAAGCAGCACAATTGTTTTCAACATTGATAATAATAGAAAAATACTTCTGCAATAAATATTTCTGAAATATTTACTGTATTTAAAAACAAACTGACCCCGAACGCTAGTGTACTGTATTTATGCAGAAACGTATGTCAATATTGCAGAAAGAGAAATAAGACTCTAAAAGCTTAACATTCAGTTGGAGGTTGGATGAAGGACAGAAAGTGCAGGGGATACAGAGAGGCAGTGGAGAGAGGATTACATTCTGTTCAGGTTAAAGCTAAAGGCCAAGGGTCTTCTTTCTGAATAACCTCGTGCTACCCTATCTTCTCTTCTCGGTTCATTTTCTCTGCTTCCCATCAGGTCAAAGCAGGATTCTCTTCTTAAAGTGGGCATTCCATCCCCATCAGCCCTTTAACACTTGCGACCCCTTTGCCCGAGCTTATTAAGCATCTCTGCTAAAAGAAGGGTTACTGCAGGTGAACACATGCCTCATGTTTCCGGATTAACCCTCCTACTCAGCCCTACCACCAAGAATTGTGGGTAGATCTCTGTTACCTGAGATAAATGTTCAGTTGTTTAAAATGTTCAGTCAGGGTTCAGTTTAATATCATGCGTGAGTGCAACATGCAAATGCAAAGAGGTCTAAAATACTAAAAATCACTCAGCTTTCCTTCCAGTCTGAAAGGAGTTACGGTGTTAAATATGGTGCTGTAATCAATAAAGAACAAGAACATTTTGACATTAGCGCCTTCCTGTTGAGTCAGTGCAGCATGAAGATCCCAAGAAATTGCCTTTTCACTGGACCTGTTACATTGTTATGTGAACGACAGAGGGTCTAATCACTCAGCCTGCATCGTGTTAATGCACCCCATCACCAGCTCTTCACAGCACATCATTATGGTGGATCAGTCTGTAATCATTACACAGGTCACAGTATTTTTCTTTTCAACTAGAAAAATATCAGGTGTAAGAAACCTCTACCGCTTTCAATTGTCAGGTTTCGTATTTGTGTTGTACACAAAGATTAGGAATACTGTATTAATTATTGATGTTACTACTCCTGATAGACTACAACTGAAGGTCATACCTAGATCAAAAAGTAAATCCACACTTCTTTTTTTAATTTTTTATGTTCTGCTTTTGGTAGATAATAATAATTCTGTAAAAATCTGGTGAGCTTTCCATCATCTGCTGGTCGGCATGTTAAAGTCTCCCACATTCAGGGACACAGCATCAGGGTAGGTACTTTCATAGCTCTTAATAATAGTTCACTAAGACAGGGTTTAGCATAAACCAGGATAAGGTCATAGTTCAATTAGGACATTTAAATAATTTTTATAAACGCACCTTTGAAAAAAGCATTACTTGTGTGCATCTTAAGACAAAACAAAGGCACTGAAAAGATCAGTCAGTGCAAGTTTATTTGAGATTAAACAGCTCAGATTTATATTTTAGTCTAGGACTAGGTTTAAGCCTAGTTTGTGAAATGCCTTTTCTTGATCCGAATGGGCAGAACATTTATTTAACAGCGAGATATTCAAATGTAGGGCAACAAATCACTTCAAAATATGTTTTAATCAGGACAGTAGAAACTTACAGTTAAACACACACACGGATCCTTTTTTTTTCGTTTCTGCTCTTTGGAAGTTATTTAACAGGCACAGATTCTGGGTCAGCCTCTCTTTTAAGATCTGTCAATTTCCAATTTCAATCTGTCAAGACTATTGGTCACTAATGTTCATCTCTGTGATGAAAGTTTCTTGTGGTGTGATTTACAATACAATGTAATTCAATTGAGTTGTCACTGTAAAACAAATAATTAAACATTTACATATGCTATTTATTACACAGAATTAGGAAAGCGTATTTGCACTGCAGAATGAAAACATAAAAAAGATAGTTTCAACATTTTCTGTAGCAGAACAAAAACAGAAATTCTAACTTAATAATAATAAAAAACGTCTAAAATAGTAATAATTATAATAAAGAAGTGAAATGTAGACTATGAATGTAGAATAATGAGGGGAAAATGGAGAATTGGTGAGGTAAATGCAAGAGAGAAAATGTTAACTCTGAATTCTGAGGGGAAAAAGTAAAAACTGCAAGAACATATAACTTGTAATTGCGATTTTTTAATAAGCTTCCATACTGAACAGTGATTCAATAAAGCAGCTTTTTAAATACATTCTTCAAGATTAAGATAAAACAAATCGAGAAAATAGTATCTTAATTGAATCACTAAAAAGTTCACTGACTCAGAGCAGTCCCACAGCAATTCATCTGCTCCTGCATCCGATGTCCCTGTGGATACATTCTTTCTCTTCAGGTTCTTGGAATAGGTAGCGCAGGCAGATGATCTGTCTGGCAGTCAGCTGTGTTAGTAGTGCGGCAGTAATCAAGAGCATTCTTACAGGGCGGAAGGCATGCCGGTAATATTTCTGAAGCACTGTCTGCAGGTTGGCATGATTAAAGTCTCCTGCAATCAGGGACGCATCATCAGGGTGGTGCTTTCATAGCTGTTAAAGGGACAGTTCACTCAAAAATCATCATTTGCTCATGTGGTTCCGAACATATAAGTCTTTCATAGTTCAAGTTTTTCACATACTGTCTTTCTGTGGAACATAAAAGAAGATATTTTGACAAAACTTTTCAGTGAGTTTCAGGGTAGCTGAAACTGAATGGCTACCAACATCTGTCAATGATGATACAATTTTCATTTTATAGTGAACTTACTGATCTGATTGGAGCTAAATATAGATTGCATACATGACTTGAAATGAAAATTCTGTAGAAATGTTATTTAACAGTGAGATGTTGATGAAAATCATAAAACCAAAATCTTAACATGAGACATATGCCACCTTTTTAATCCGAGTGATCCGTCAAGCTGCACAGCTTCCGTTGTATTAGGGGTCAGCTAGTGCTTGTTGAGACAGAATTTAGCAATATGTGATGTCCAGCTAAAGGCTTAACCTATCTGTCAGTTTGTTCATCTCATTCTTCACAGACTTCATACTGAATAGAAGAACTCTCACAAATAGAATCAGGAACTGTATTTATTTTTTTAAATACAGTGGGGTTCAAAAGTCTAAGATCTCTAGTAAAAATGCTTCACAATGTACTAATAAAATGGAAACAATCAAATTCATAAATTTAAACAAGTGCATAAAAAAAATAATAAATAAATAAAATAGAAATCTAAATGTATCCAATCTTCCAAGCTTAGAAGAGCCATATTTTTGGCTAAACTAGAATATATTATAGTCCTGTTGTATTTATTTTAAAAATGATGTACCGTACATATAGTATGACCTCCTTTACCTGCACATACACTGCAAAAAAAAGCTTTCTAAGACTAGATTTTTTGTCTTGTTTTCAGAATTTTCTAGACAAAACAAGTCAAAATTAAGTGACTTTTTGCTTAGAAGAACAAAATATTCTGCCAATGGGGTAAGCAAAATAATCTCACTTCAATCAGAAAACAATATTAGTTTGTTTACCCCATTGACAGATTATTTTCCATGTTTTAAGTAAAAAGTCACTTAATTTTAGCTTGTTTTTTTTCTGAAAACAAGACAATATTTTTTTCTTGTCTAGAAAATCCTTCTTGATTTGAGAATTTTTAGATATTTTGGCTGGAAATAAGACACAAAATCCATCCTTAGAAAGCATTTTTTGCAGCGTATACACTATAAGCAAGTAAAGCAATATGCGCTACATTAATATCGCAGATCTCTTCTACATGATAATTTACATTAATAAGCAAAAATGTTTATCACATGTATATAGAGCTGTGAGATATAAAATGTTTGCATAATTGTAAATGTAAAAATTTGCTGTTCAACTATATATACACACACCCATTATATATATATATATTATTAGTGACACCACAGATATTCAGCCCTCACTGTATATGGTTTAATAACCACTATAAGGTCAAATGCAGTCATAAATATTGGTGAAATGACCAGCATGGGTCAACATGCAACTGCAACTCCATAGATCTGTTTCTGTAGTCAAAACCTTCTCTTTATGCAGCATTTGCCACTTCCATTAAAAACACAAATCTTTAGATTTTTAATTAGGCCTTATACAATCCGCTCTTCTCTGTGACTAAACACTTGACACGATAGATTTAAAAAGCCATGGCAGAGACTCATACACAACACTGAATGTTCTTTAGGAGAGCCTGTGAAATGGCCACTGGTTTGCGTTTATAAAGCTTGCAGCTGTTTAGAACAAGCTGTGAATTGGCTTGAATATGAAGTCCTCATTCATGCACTTACAGCTCAATTGGCCTCCTGGTGTGTACCGGTCAAGCTTCCACACAAAGCGTTTATGACTAAACAGCCTTTGTGAACAAAGATCCCTAAAGCCTGTGTCTGGGTTGTGGCGTTGGCCTTCCAACAGTGCATACTGTGTGTATCTATGTGTGCACATCTGTTCTCTGTAAACCTGTGTGAGTATTTGTGGGCAAGGAAAGGTAGGCTAGGGAAAAAGAGGCGATAAAACAGCTTAGTGAGTGGGAGAGAGCTCAGAGCGGGTGGAGGTATAGCAGCAGTGTTTTTACTGAAACTGGCAGGTGCAGGTGTAACAGGTGGCATTGGGAGAGGTGCTGCCAGCCTTCACTCTCATCTTTTGCTTAGCCTATTGTCCCTGGCATATTAATTGCCAACATTATGCCTCTGCCGGCTTCGGTTTGACAATTTTAACCATTTTAGTAAGCCAGCAGCCTGAAAAATTACTAGAGATGTCATCTTTTTCACAGAAATGCCATTGGCAGAGTAAATGGGAGGATTGCTCCTAATGTGAAATGGATGGTAAACTACCAATCAAAAGAATTGGAGTTGGTAAAATTTAAAAAAATATATATTTTCGATCAAAATAACAGTACTGTGAAAAATTATTATAATTTAGAATAACTGTTTGTGTGTGTGTGTGTGTGTGTGTGTGTGTGTGTGTGTGTGTTTCTATTCTGGTGGGGACTTAAACCTGAATACACACACAGACTCACAAGGACTTTTGTCACAGAATGAAGTTTATTTTGAAAATCTAAAAATGCAGAAAATGTAGGTTTAGGTGTAGGGTTGATGTAGGACAATAAAATGCATAGTCTGTACAGTATAAATGTATAATTTTAAATAATTATAATAATTATAAATATATAATACATTTGCAGTCTTAAGTGTCGCATGACCTTTTGGAAAACATTCTAATATGCTGATTTGATACTCAAGAAACATCTTATTATTTTCAAGGTTGTAAACAATCGTGTTCTTAATATGTTTGCTAAAACTGATCATTTATTATAATTCTTTGATGAATAGAAAACTCAAAATAACAATCTATTTGAAATAAAAATCTTTTGTA
>JAUMHI010000064.1:9540890-9573780 GCA_032359435.1 Enteromius unitaeniatus
AAATAAAATAAAATAAAATAAAATAAAATAAAATAAAATAAAATAAAATAAAATAAAATAAAATAAAATAAAATAAATTTCCTATTAAAATATTGTTTTTGTATAAATAATATTTTGTATAGTGCAATTTATTTCTTTGATTCTTCTGTAATCTTTTTAAAATGTTGATTTGGTGCTGAAGACATTTTTTTTTTGTGCTACTAAATGATTTTATGGAAGCTTTTCAGGACAAAGTAAGTGTATTTACTTTAACGTTTGATCAACAGCTCTTTATATTTTCATATCATTGAAATAATACCTTTTAACTGTGCTTTTATTTGGGCCTATTGCTTTTCTCATACCTAAAGCACTTGACACAGTCTTCCATTACTATATTCTATTAGTAAACATGACTTTTGACTTTAAAATGTCCTGTCCTCCACGTTTCCCTCTTCTTATTTTAGTATTACTTTTAGCTCTGCAGTTTTTAGAACTGGCATTGCATCAACCTTGCCTCCCTGTACCCAAAGCTCAATGCCCCTGCCTGTGCAGTACTGTGCCTGATGGGCAGCGCTGCTCTCTCTGCGTGTGTGTCTGCCTGGCACGCTGTCTTTAGCTGGTGTCAGTGGTGATGGCAGCCAACAGCGTGTGGTCCAGCTCCTGTGTGACTGTGACTGGCCTCTGGCTCTACTCTCTTTGCCCCACATTGCTCATTCCTCAGGGCTATTCTCCATCTCCCAGCATCCCCTTCGCCTGCCATGCATATCAATCACTTTAATGGGGGTGCTTTCAGACAAAAAAACAGTCGGCTAAACTAAACTGGGTCAGTATCCATTCATTGGTGACGCAGATGGGGGGGGGGTTTGCATAGGGAACGGGAAAATGAACAAGACAGACAGATAAATATGCAGATAGACATGGAGATATTTATACTGTATACATATATATATATATATATATATATATATACAGAGAGAGAGAGAGAGAGAGAGAGAGAGAGACAGAGAAAGAGAGAGATGTACAGGACACAGTAGTCATAGAACAGCGAAGACTGAGCAGCTGCTGGGCCTCTCACTTCCATTAAGTGAAAAGAGGGCAGAGGGTCAAAATAACAAGCGGCAACACGAGTCATTAACCTGGATAGCTAAAAGCCACATCACAAATACAACACTGTCTAGTCCTCTCTGAGTTAACATATATCTACTCAGTACAGACTCCAAACACGAATTTGTACTAAAATAAATAAGATGAACATAATAAACAAAAATTAAAGAGGTTAAGCTGTTTACTACTATTTATGTTTAATAACACATCAAAGCTTATTTAAAATTTTTGCTATGGGTCGCTAATGGCCAAAAAACTCCCAGAAAAAACTAAATAATAATAATAAATACAATCGACAGCCATGAAATTATATTTTAGACTGTGTTGCTCTCAAATAATAACACAATTTTGAAAATGGCATTATTTAAAGCGCTTTTTATAAAACTGCTTTACAGAAAATCATTGGATGCATGCAAAAAAAAACATGCACAAAACACCTTTTTTTTTAAAATTGTGATTTTTGTTCCTTGTATTTCCATTTCAGTGGATTTTTCTATATTTGTCATCAAGGCTGCTTTTATTTGATGAAAATACAGTAAAAACTGTCATAGTTAAATATAAAAATAAATAAATAAATAAAAATTGTATTTTAATGCAATGTCATTTATTCCTGTGGAGGAAAATCATTCCTGTGATGGAAATCATTCTAACAGGCTTTTTTGGAGCTCAAGTAGCATGTCTTATTATTATTTTCAATGAAAACCATAATATAGCCAAATATTTTTTTTAATGTTTTTTTTCTTCTTCTCCATTATTATTCATGATGAAAAAAGATCAAAAGATGAACATTTATTCGAAACAGCATTTTTGTAACGTTCTAAATGTTATTGTGATTCTTTAACCAAAGTAATCCTTGATTAATGATGATTATACAATTAATCGTATTTCAGGAGGAGCTTGCACGAACAATCGCAGCTGCCACCAATCTCCTTATTACTGATAACCCCGCTCACTCCCTATCCTTGGCTTCGGCGTTTTTTGTCTTCCTCCACCTCCCCTTCCGCCACCCTCGCGAAGCCGACCCTCGCGAAGGGTCCCTCATTTTGCCAAGTTCTCTACTTCCTCCGGGGGGCACACGGGGACCAGGCTGGGCTCCGAGCATCTGTTAACCCTAGCCTCCTAGAGGGTTAAACCTCCTAGGGCTCAGAGGCCGCTGGGCTCCCTGCCTGTCCCCCGGACAGTTCGCCAAACAAGCTATTTTATCGCCGAGGTAGTGGGAACTAGTGAAATAAAAATATAAATGTGTTAAAATCTTTCACTAATATATATATATATATATATATATATATATATATATATATAATATGATTTTCTTTTTTAATGGTATTTTTACTTGGTAAATGTATCATAATTTATTTTTATAAATCATAATTTGTATCAAAATGTATCAAACCTCCCATGATGAACACTTTGATAACATCTGCTTTGAGATTAATATTCATAATCACAGAAAAACAACAACATTGCTGTGCATCACCTATACCTGGGAGAAATCCCAAGCTAGACAAACCCTAACGCATAATGCATATCATGATATATTTAAACACCTGGTCCACCATCTGCTTCTGTACGATACCATCACACTTTGGAGGCAAGTTCACATCGAATGTCACAGCAACAGCGCAGACGGTCACAATGTTACACCCCTACCTTTAAGAAATCTTCACAACAAAACAATTACTTAAGAACACATGTTTCTGATCTTTCTTCCGCCGCAGCATCTAGCATATGTGAAACAGACAGTGTAGAACCAAACACTTCAAACAATGTTCGACAATAATATTATCTATGTATGGTATACATAAGACAACATTTCATCGAGGTCTCGATCAGCTAGGCCCGTCCCGAGCAGATGCTGAGGGGTGAAGTGTGGTGTGGAAAGGTAAAGATAGCACTCACCGGTTCTTTAGCTTTCTGCGCTAACACTGCAAAGGTGGACAGCTTGCTGCACAGACATTTGGTGTGGGAGACTGCCGGCGATGGAAGCGTTTGGCAGCTCTCTGCGTCCCAGTTTTCTTCGCCAGCCTCTCTGTTGATAGGGTATAGTGACAACACACACACACACACAGAAAAAAAGAATGAATTAATTGGGTCATTCCACGAGAGAGAACAGGAGAGACCGTAGTGAGTTGTACGGTGCCATGAGAACTAGTCGATGACAACCCCACTTCAACTGCTCTCTACCACAATGGCCCTCAAGTCCACTGGCCTTGCTTTTATAATGGGCCATCTAGTCTTTCTGTAAATATCTGCTTGTCATAAACACTTTCAGGGTCTCATGGCTGTCAAAAAGTACGTGCCTTCCATCATCCTCTTACTTAAAGTGTTCTCAATATGTCCTCAAAATGTCTAGCAGAAGCAATTCCCATCACTTCCCTTTTACATATTATGTTTAAACTGTAATTAAAATCATGTGATTATTACATCCTTTTTTCATTCCTCCAAGTCATTATGCCTATATTTCCACTACCATCCAAAGGTTTGGGGTCAAACAAAGGTATACATGTATTTATCTAACACTTAGTCTACAGTATCTTAAATTTGCACATAACATAGCTGTGCATACAAAACTATGTCTATAATGTTACGGCTACTAAAATTCAACTTTTCCAACACTAAAACAAACTACTTTTTAAAATCTATATTACAATTGAAAATAGTTATTTTTTTAACTCAAAATAGTTTACAGTATTACTGTTTTTACTTTATTTCATATTTCTCCCCAGCATTTAAATGGTAGTGTACATACGCACATATTTATGTCATCTGTTTCAATTTGTTTATTTTATTTATTTATTTATTTTCTTGGACGTACAAGCTGCCAAAGTGACCATGTGAACTTAACATACTCCCACATATACACATCTTAAGTTCAGGGAATAAATAATGAGGATGGAGGATGAGGAGGGGGGGTTTTAAAACATTTGTTAAACTGTAAAGCTTCATGTTGATCCTCAGATTAAACTCACTGCTGAGGCCAGATGGTCGGACTAAGAGGAACTTCTAATTATGGATTCAGCAAATAGTGTACAACAAAAAGCACAACTGATTAAATACAGTATGTGTACCGTTTTGTTTCCACAACTGAAAATTCAACTTCAAAGCCAGATAAGGCTGTAGATAACCGGTCAAGTGTTGGGTCAGTTTTCCAGCAGTAAGGGTAGTGCTGTGCTCTTTGCAAGGTACCAAAAATGGTTCATGAATCATCACTATTGTGCCCTTGAGCAAGACACCTACTTAAGTCAACATGAAATCAAAATTCAGAAATTTCTTGTGAGCGATTAATCACTTCATGTTATTTCACAAGAGAAAACACTTTAGCAAATGACTATTTGTCATGTTGACTTTACAAAGTTAAAGTGAATGAATCTTTTAAGTGAACAATCAATAAGTGAATTCCATCGACTTCCATGCAATGATTTGCATTGTAAGCAGTAATAGCCTTTTCAGTTCACTGAGGTCTCTCTTTTGTATCAGACCCCTTTGGAGACTTTCAAATTCTGACTATAGTATATATAAATTGACTTACTGAATCTAAAAAAGCTTGGCTTGGACAACGCCATTTATATATCAATACACATTGATGTTACAAATATATCTGAAAGATACACTGCAAAAAAGCTTTTCTAGGTTAGATTTTTTTTTTCTTGTTTCCAGCTAAAATATTGCTTCAAAAATGATATGTACTTTATGTTTAAGAGTACTCGCTTTTTTTATTAAAGGTTGTATCCTTATTTGTAAATTCACACAAACAAGTGCAAATGTTAATTTGCAAATTAAACAGATCACAGTAAAATGCATAGCACAATAATTGACAGAAATATATTTTACTAAAATATTTTGCACTTAAAATTTATATAACCTACAGTACAAAGAGCCAGCTGCAACAGTATCAATACAGTATTAACATTTTTTGAAGACAAAGCCATTAGTTTCTTTAAAAACCAGGGAGATAAATAAAAAAAATATATTATTTTTGTTTTTCCCTCCCACTTTTACGGAAAATATACCAAATCAAGGACCAATGTGTATTTTTTATTTTTATTTTTTTTAGTAAAGTCTACTCAAGCAGCAAAAAGAGATAAAACTCAGCGTCAACCTATAATTATAATAATAATTTTTTTTTTTTTTTTTTGTCTGTATAAATAAATAGTTCTTTCCTGTAATTATTCATGACTATATTCATTACTATGTTATGTTTTTCCCAAGGTCAAAATTGTTTAGTCAAATATTTTAGGAAAAATTTATTAAATATTTGCATCACTTTTATGTGCAATATTTCTGTGTAAATCTCTTATCTTATTTAATAACAAGCTAGATTTCAGTTTAAGTCAATGTCTTTTTTTTACAGTGCAAACTTTCTATGCAAATTAGGCTTGATGTAGATAGAGCTATATTCACTTTTAATTTGCCTGGCACAATTAACACTATGCTATTACCAGCTGTGGAATTTTGTTTAAAAGGCATTTGTGCAGACTGTCAAGTCATCATGCCAGCAATGATTCATCAAATGATGATCAAATGATGGAGAGGCATGTTATAATCAGGCATTTATCCAGGCTTGTGATTTAGATTGCAATATTTTAAAGTGTCAATTCAGGCTTCTAGATCGCAATGCAGTGATGCTGGACAGGTCTAGTAAAGTATGCCGGATTGCTGTACTGCTGAACATTTCACAATCTAGTCTCACAACTGCATGAAGGGAATTGCACCATACAAATTTAATTTGGCCTATGCGTATCAATAAGAAAACAGTGCTTTAAGTGTAAGCAGTTCATGCCTAGTGCTAGACTTTTGTGAAATATCAGTGCAACCGACGAAGAAGCAATATAAGATCACATCTGCATTGTCTACATTTTCATCTCTCTCTCTTTCTCTCATAAACATGCATCATCCTTTTCTTCAACACATATGCTCCCACAGTTAGAGTTCAATAAATAAAAACCTACCTAATGCAATGTAAGTGCAATCTTTCTCTTGCCTTGATCTGCAGATTGACACTTCAGAGGAAACTGATCTAAGGCGACTCCCAGTCAAAGTCTCTCTGACACCAACAGAAACAAAGATCAGCCGACAGACATGTGAATGGAATTCTGGGTATTTCTAGTTAGGCTAGGATCAAGCACCGAGCATCAGCTGCAAACCTCCCGGGGATATTAATCAACAGCAGGTGAACAGGAGCAGGTGAGATAAGAGATACGGGGCTTTGTGAAAGATCATCTAAAACATTGTTTGGCAGGCGAGACAGATACTTTGCTTAGATCAGAAAGCATCCAATTACTGAGCTCTCAGAATGAGACAGGTACACTGTCCAGACAACATCATTTACCGCCTTTCGGGACATTATCTTTATACAAGATTACACATGCTGGAAAGATGTTTTGCATGTTGGATGCCAGTATGTGATGGCTTTTTTAATTTAATTTAAAGTGCCATGTAAACCCCATTCTATATAAATATATTCAGTGCCATGGGGAACTATATAAAGGAAACGACGTGACATGTGGCCAGGTTTGGTTTCCCATACAAGAAATTTGTGCTCTGCATTTAACCCATCCATGTGCACACACAGCAGTGAGAAGTGATCAAACACACACCGTGAACACACACCCGGAGCAATGGGAAGCCATTGCTTCGGCGCCCGGGGAGCATTTGGGGGAACGGTGCCTTGCTCAAGGGTCTCACCTCAGTTGTGGTATTGAAGGTGGAGAGAGCACTGGTTATTCAGTCCCCTCAGCCACAATTCCTGCCATACCTGGGACTCAAACCCACGACCTTTAGATTACAAGTCCAACTCCCTATCCATTAGGCCAGTGGTTCCCAAAGTGGGGGTCATGAGACATTGAGGGGGGGGTCGCGAGAGGATTTCCAAGAAATCCAATTTTTTTTTTTTTACTATTTTAAATAACATATCTAAACTAACAAAAGATTTAAAAAATAGTTGTTAATAGTTACATTTAAAAAACAAACAAACATGCAAATTTAAAAGCCATCAGCCTTTCAAATTTCTATCCGTTTGATCGCGACCCCTAAGGTGATTACGACAGATTAATCGAAAGCGTCAGTAGCAGCAGATCAATTTACAACACTTTCCGACATGTGCATGTAACGTGTAGGTAATTTTCATCTCTTTATGCTTAGGATATTATTTTTGTTGAAATATTATTTATTATTTATTTTAGTTTTTGGTCAAATCGACCAATGTGCACTGTTGTGCGCAACATTTGTACATTTTAACCACTTCTGAGGATAGTGGGGGTCATGAGTCACTGGCACGGTTATTTTGGGGGTCGCTAGCTGAAATGTTTGGGAACCCCTGCATTAGGCCACGGCTACCCCCCTTCAACGTATAATATATAAATAAATAAATATTCAGTCAAATAAATATACAGTGTAACATGGCAGATGGTCAAAAAATTACTGTGATTTAACGGTAAAAAACTGTAAAAATGTTACGGTAAAAACTTGTTAAATGGTTACTGGTAAACTCCTGTAAAATTTACAATAAAAACCGTAAACTGACATTCCCAGAATTCCGTGTATTGCATTTCAATTTTGTTTGAATTTGATATTTTTTCTTAGGAATAACTATGTTTCTTAGTTGTTGTTTTTTTTATTTTTTTATTAGGGTTGTCAGTTACCTGTGATGTACTGCATATTTAAGTTTAATGAGTCTCAACATGATGATGTTTAGTGTTTGTGTAAATGACACTGGTCACCTTCTGTAAATGTTCATATTTAAAAACTGCTTGTGATAGGATTTGGTTCATCATGTTACTTTCTCATCACCACTTGGATTTAGTGCTTATCAGTGTATTTCAAAGGAACAGATTTCAGTCCTTTATTAGGTTGGTATATCAGTTAATGTAATTGTGGTATTTGACTGTAAATGTAACTTAAAACCTAAAATGTCACAGCAATTTTTACGGGCAAATTCCAGCTACTACATTGGCTGTTTTTCATCACAACTTCACCAAAAAGGTCATGCAGGTACTATAAACCAAATTTCAGACAATTCTAATTCCAGAAAAAAACAAACAAACAAAAAAACCTATAAGTTTTTTTTTCCTATAAACCTATAAGCTCTGCATAAGTCCTACACAATTTTACACACAATTAAAATCCTATCCAAGCACAACCTCCACAGTCATCCACAGTACCACTGTACATACCCTCGCTCTTTACAGTATAAGCCCGCATGGTAAACAAACTCTCTGAACCTTTTAATTTCTCCCTATGGTTTGAGGTTTTTCTCTCAGTAGCTCAGTAAGCACTTTCACTCTTGCGCTGCCACTCTGTCGTACACATCAAAGCTAATATACATGCTAAAAGCAAGGCCAAACAGGGTAACATATGGAGAATAAAATGCCACAGCAGTCATTTTTCACCCTTTGGTATGTAAGTGCGGCTCCATTATTTAATTAGCACATGCTGTGATAGGTTTAATGAACCAGCAGCACGCTCCCTTCCTCATCAATGGCCCGGCCTGTGTTTGTGTTTAGGTCTCTGATTAAATGACCAGATCTGCCATGACAGTAGTCTGGGGGGATCAGATTACAGAACAGACCAAATTGACTTTGTCCCCTTTTGTTTTTAATATCCACTACAAGATGAGCTGTGGTGGATTACAGCTGTCGTCGTCTTGACAAAGGATGGCGGTTAAGTTGAACTCTACAGCTCTACAGTGAAGGCTGAAAATATGCCTTAAACAAACAAATTAAATGTGGATTCTGGCAGCTAATCCATGTGAGGAACAGTTTTATTTCGGGAAGGCAATTAATTCTAATCTGGTTATAGGCACCTGCGTTATGAGCTAAATATGCCCTATATGATTACAGTGAAAGGGTGCTCAGAGAAGAATTATGGGAGTGTTAAAAATTAATGCAGAGCATAAAATGCTGAAAACAGGGGAAAGAAACACTGTGAGAAAGAAAAATGAGAAAGTAATCTGAAAGGGAGGAAGCAAGAGAGAAAAAGACTGACAATTAGCTCTGAAAGTATAAAGGCAAGGAAGTATTACATGACAAGCCGAATACAATAAATCTGCAATATCCTTTTCACTATACAACAGAAGAATTTTCTGGAACTTAGTACATGCAAAAGTATTCATAGCCAATGTAAGTTAAATATTTAGGGAAGTTCTGATAAAAATGAAAAAAAAAAAACAAAAAAAACCCATGTTTTATTCACCCCGAAGCCATCCTAGGTGTCTATGACTTTCTTCTTTCAGATGAACACAGAAGCCGGAACTCTGCGATCAGTCGGTTTTTAGGTTATTATTTTAAAACTAGAAATATTTTTGTTACAAAAACTAATTGATCTGCTTCAGAGGATATGTGGTATAGGTTCGTTTTACGATTAACTACTTGTGAATATATTTGATTTACAGAGCGTCAAAATAATGGCCACTATCCACCCGGATTACCAAGCCTGGAAGAACAAGGACAAAAAAAAAAAAAAAATCTTGATTCTGTTCATCTTAAGAAAGAAAGTCATAGGACAACACCTAGGATGGCTTCAGGGTGAGTAAAACATGGGGTAACTTTCATTTTTGGGTGAACTATTTCTTTAAGACACAGGACGAAGTCACTTTAATGATTAAAAAAAAACAAAAACAAAACAAACTCACATCTATGACTTACTGCATGTCAATTTATGACTTTTTTTTTTTTAAAGAATTGTTGAATCAAGCTTATAAGTCAATTGTCGCCACCTACCGGCCTAATAATGTAAGGTGCAGAATGTCTTTAACAATTATCCACCACTAATAAACACACTGACTGTCAGTGAGTTCAGTGAAAAAAAAAATGCTAATCACATTAATAATTTAGTAGTTATTATTAATTAATAATAAGTTTATATTTATTTTCTTACAATAAGTTAAATGTAATATGTATGTTGTGGTTTAATACCCTATAATAATGGGAAAACAAATAGGGTGTATAGAAGTGGAAAATAAAGTCCCCCATAAAACTTGTACACACTCTTAGCACCAGGAGACATTCTAACCTGTTGTACTGTAGCTAGTCACTAAAAATCAGCCTGAGCAAGATTTCGATTTGTTTCGCTTTTTGGAGACTTTTGTTGAAGTTTTCACCCTCCAAGAATTTCCTACCAAGTCTGCAAATCAAAAGTCAGAGATTTCTCATTAAATTCTTCCAAGATCAAAGTATCTGGACTACGCTATCCACACTGATTTAATAGCTCTATACTTGTACTGCATGTCAAACAAATTCTAATTTGCTCAAAGGATTTTAGGAGAAACATCTGAAATAACATTGAAACTTACACATACCTGCAAACTAAAACTCAATCTTTCTTTTTTTCCATCTGGACATGCTGCCTCAGATCTGAGCTAACACAGATACTGAAGCATTTAAAAAAGTAACAAGTTTTCAACAGAGTATGAAATATCATGTCCTTGTTTTTAAAATAAAAACACACAATGCTTGTGATTCAGTTTTGCAATCATGTCGGAAGGCATGGAAAGTGCTTGTCATTGGTCTTTCACCTTTGCTTTCCTGACCATAATTGTTAAGCTTCTTTAAAGAGATCAGCCTTCCTCCTGGTGCTCTGATGGGAATGATTCCAGGCAGGTTAGCAATACGTACGACTAGTGGCCCTGAGCAACTGGTGTCACAGCTTCATCAAACAACATTCAAGACAAAGTCATCTAAGTAATGACCACAGTCGAGTGTTAAGAACATTGCTCCTTCATGACCAGACCTTACTTCCTTTATGTTTTTGCCATTTTATATGCCACAGTTCCCAAGAGTTTGAGATCTTGACAATCAGATTTAAATAATTTGATAAACAGGTTCTTTTTAATATCCTAATGTATTTATTAACATAAAACTCACAGGGAAGATGAGAACATGATTTACATGATAATAAAAATTGGATGGATGATTTTTTTAATTTTTCCAAATTTCAATGAAGCAGTTTGTTTGATTTACAAACTGTCCTTTCTATTGGTCATAATTATTGCTTTTCATTTGCTAAAAAATACATTAAATATGTCTCTACTCACCACAGTGGTGTAGTCTAACTCCACACAGATGCTATATGTAAGCAGTCAGACGCTTGCTGAGATTCAATCTGCTGGTGTTTCGAGTGACACACTAACACTGTCCCCTGCCCTGGAAGCCACTCCCCCAACAAACACACACATACACACACTTGACTTCCGCCACACACACTCCAAACCACCAGAGGAGGCAAGGGGTTATTTCCGCATCAGGTGTTTTGAATCTATATATAGAACACTAAATCTTTAGTGACTCACATACGAACTCAAATACTTACTCATTGAAGAAAAGCACGGAAAGCTCACCCAACGCGTGTGTAATGACATGAGCAGGAAGCAGGAAGAAGATTACGTCGGGAGGAACAAATATAAAGAGAGAGAGCGGCCAGGTGTAGAGATGTAGTTCTATCCGTGGTAAGACACATAATGGCGCATGAAGCTGCTCTCGCGGTGAGATGGATTCCACATTATCCCAGTTCAGCTCATTTTAACCATAAGATGCTTATGGCTTACTGCCTCACTTTATTACAGGAAGGGCGGGATGTAACCAGGGGTAGCACGGGTTGTGATATCACAGCGAGGAGGGAAGAACCGTATCTGCCCTGATATTTCACTAAGATTAAAATCCCTGTAAGCCAAATGGCTCCAGGATTCACTATTAAGTTGCTGTGATTATTTTCTCTCGTGGTGTCATAAAAACAGAAGCTGTTCTAGCAGCTGATCCACAGTCCATTGAGTGGGAGAAAGTCTGAGTCACGGCCTCGTTAGAGAGAGTTCCATGCTTATTTTGAGATAATGAGCGGGTGCACAGAGAGTTCAGGAGTCTGTAAACCAGACTCTCGTCCTGAATCACATGCCAAAAACATCCCACAATGCCTTTATCCTGCTGTAAACATATACAGAGGCTTTACAGTGACCTGAAACAGATCTGTGATACAGTTGTAATTCCCTGCAATCTGAACAGAAGATCTTCTGAATTCTGTGCATGATGCATTCTTTTAGTACTTCTCTATGCACAGTATCCTTGTGAACATATATACACGTATACTGTTTAGGACTTCATGCTACATAAATATGTATTATATTATTATTTATATTTCTTTCATAACAGCTCTTAGGGGGTTTGGCATGGTAATGTAAAAGACAATGTTGATGTGTTTCTGCTGCAAATTCAGAAAACTGCTGTACAACCTCAACATGCTGATGTGAGCATATAAGAAATACTGCTGCTGCACATAAAACATATTAAATAAAAGCCATATAGAGCATACATGAATCAATCCGTAGCAGACCTATACAGGTGGATCTGGAGGGTCCTGTCAGACTGCGCATCTAGAAATTCATGACAGTTCTTTACATATATTCTTTCCACAGGGAAAGAAAGAAAGTGGCAGAACTTCTGGTTAACAGTAGCTTTCTAAACTGTTATATTTATGCCATAAGCTCAATTTAAATTATTAAAACCATTTCATAATAATAATCTTATAGTATAATTATCATTATCATTACATTATGACATTATCATTTGTACTGTGGTATTGTAATAGTAGCCTGAACCATTTTGCATCTTGGTAGATGTTTTACTACACATACCTGTACACACAAATGAGCCTTTCAAAATCATTTTAGACTGTTACAATTTAACTTCACTTAATTTCATTTAATTTGAAACAGTCATATAGAGCCACTCAATCTCAATTATCAGAATTAAGCTTTAAAACATTACATATTCCTGATATTCTAAACATTTAGAACATTCATGGTCAAATTCCCAATCATTTAATAAAACCTTGAGATCCATTGAAATTTATAAACAGACAGCATGACTTACTCATACTCATTTATATTTCCATTATAATGCCACTAATTTATTTTAACTGTAGAGTTCACAGACTTCGCAACTAAAAATGTATTCATATGAACAATTATCAACTAGATGTCGATGGTTTCAGATAATTTTACATTTAAACATTTTACATTAAAGGTTAATAACGAAAAATGAAGACATTTTTAGTTTCAGCCTCCCACAGGGTGTTTTTTTATTTATTTTAAAGCTATTAATAAAGGTTGTATTTTTTATCAGTATGTAAAGTCACTGCAATGGGTCATACAGTTTATTTTTTATTTAATGGGGTTTACGTTATAATTAACAACTCGAAAAGACTGTGAATCCAAAGACTGACAAATATCCATCCATTTTTAATCTGGGAATAAAGGCATAACACCATTCTACAAAAAGTTGACTTTATTTTGTAAAGCCAAATTTAGTTGACTGAACTGAACACAAGATCCACACTAAATTCCATCATATTGAAGTATAAAAGAGCCCTGCATGTGTGTGTGTCTGTTTCACACAGCAGTGGAGTGTGGTGGCCTAAGGGTGATGGATGGCAGTGGTGCGGATTAGGAGCCGGATTAAAGCATCCATCCATACCTACTCAGAAAAAGGTTGTTGAGATCAACATCCTGTTATTTACCCTGTCACTCCACTCCCTCTGGCATGAGCCCTGCCCCAATGAGCAGAATTGGATTCTAGGTCAAAAAGAGAGAGCTGCTAGTGGCAAGGTCGAATTCCCAAGCTCAGCCTCTACAATCTGGAAAAATGGAATGCTTACTGTGTAATGAATGTGCATGTTACAATACAGGGTTACTACAGCCTGTAGTGACCTGGGGGTATAACACATAAGTATAAGTTACAAAGTTATGTTTCTCATGATTGCTAAAAACAAACAAACCAAGTCTTCCGATCTATAGGCTTAAGGCCATTCACACCAAGCACAATAACTACAAATATATTGATAAAGATATAGTTTCATAAATCATTCTCAGTCGTAAAGAATACCACACCACAAATATGATAAATGCACAGAGAAATCATGTTGTTGTCAATGACGCCGGAGCGTTTTTTTTCCAGCGAATATACAATACAAATATTGATGGCCAATCAGAATCAATCCTGCTATTGCGAGCTGGAAAATTTAAAGCGGCAGATGCAAGGGCATTTAGAATACACAGACAATATTATTGACTAGTGTTGACGATAATATTGTTTTCTTTATAGTTATCTTTATAATTATCTATAGTTATTGTTCTTAGTGTGAATGGGCTTTTATTCCTATATGTTTTTAAATAAATAAATAAATGTTTTAATGACCCCTTTTATTTATTTGTTTATTTTGTTCATTCATGAATTCATTGTTTAAAAGTTTGTATTGGGCTACTAATAAAACCTCTCAACAAATAATAATAATTTATTAATTATTATTCTATTCATTTAATTTATGTTATTTCATAGTTTTGGTGACTGTACTATATTTCCAAAATGTGCATGATAGACTAGATGTGTCATAGTATTGGCCATAAGTAAGTAATCTACTGTAACAACCTCACAAGTATTTCATTACCCACATTGTTCTCAGCACACTTGCTTTAGTAAACAATGCATGTACTGAGAGATGATATCATGTTGTTTTTAAAGGATGGCTAAAGGCATATCTCTGTGTCTGTTGAGCATTATGATGGACTCAACTTATTTCTGTGCATTCGACTTCAACGCAGCACATTTCTCATTAAGGCTGGCCTTCAGAAGACAGATGGCACAGACATATGGGCATTTAAAACATTGAACTGTAAACACGAAGCTACGGCCAGCATAATGTCCTGCAGTTGCTCGAGCAGAGTGAAACATTTTAAAATAAACACGTGTAGCGGGCCAGTGGGTTGGTGTGGGGTTTCCTGCCAGCTTCCAGCATAACCCTTTAAATCGACTACGTACTCGCACACACTAACACACACTCAGATTCAGGCAGACACAAAGAGTCGATGAGGGCCATGTGCTCGCACACACACACTCAGTGGGAAGTGAAGTGGATGTCTGTGTAAATGAACCTTGCAAAATTCGATTGCGATTTCTCAACTCAAGCTGTGCTAATGTCTCAAAGAATCCTTAAATGAACAAATAATTACCTCCCAGTCTTATCATCTGTGGGCTGTGACTCCTTCTTTACTATTTGTTTCTTGTGTACAGATTTTTTATCTATTTGGAAGCTGCCCAAATTCAGCATAAGACCAAATCTAATGTTGAATGGATGTAAAAAAGTTCAGTAGAATTAGCTAATTTGATGAGAGAATGATCTTACAATTCAATCAATTGTCTACTAGGCTTTACAGTTCACTGTAGCAAAGTACAGCCCACTTCTGACATGGAAGGGATCATCTAAGTGACGTATAAAATCAATTAACCGCAATATACTTTTTATGTGAAATTTAGGGGTGGATAAATATTAACTAGATGGTATTTACAGACCTGTGTGCAAGTTGTAACTCATATAATGGTAAAACATTCCATGAATGGCTTTGTAGGCAATTTACAAAGAAATTAGTAGGCATTATGTACTATTATGTACTATATTTTTTTTTTTTTCAAACCTGAAAGAAAACAAAGATAACTATAGTATGTTTTACAAGAAAAAATAAGTTGTTTCAACTTCAATGTGTGACTTGAAATTTACAAAAGCATATGTGAAAGCGAGTGAAAATTGTTCCTGCATCCAATTTTGTCAGTCAGAATTCCCAGAATAATCCAAAAGTAAGATTTCATGTTACCAGGGTTTGATGTATGATGAGTTTATCAAAGCTATGGGGGAACCGACAGTGCATTTGAATATTTTAGGTTTAATGTCAATGTTTATTCAAACCCAAAATTCAGTTCAAATGCTAATTAGTGCTTAAAGACCCTAAATCTCTCTCTGCGTGAAACAATCTCATTGACTTGACCTGTTTCAGAACCACGGACAGCAACATGCAGTGCTGCAGGGAAATGTGTCTGTGACGGTGTCTAAATGTACTGATTGAAAGCTTAGAATGACGACTGTGGAAATGTGCTTCAGTTTAATGCAACTCCTACACAGCAAATTAACTGAAATAACCCTGAATGATGTGATATGTCTTGCCTCATCCTCTTGCAAATGAGAAAACAGAAGGGCAAAGGGGGAATTCTATATGAGCAATCTATAATCAGCCTCTTTTGGATTAAAACTGTGTGATTACTATGTTGAAAATTAATAAATTAATTAATCTGCATATATCACACTGAAATACAAGCATATACACTACTTTGAAAAAGTTGATAGAGTTTTATTTATGTTTTTGAACATAGAAGTCTCTTATAAATTCGAGGCTATCTGTTTGTCTGACTAATGAAAAAGAGTCAAGCAAACCGGTTTAAAAACCTTTGATATTTTTGCAGTTTTGCATAACTGCACACGTAAGCTGTAAGCTAAAACTTAGTGTCCTTACAATACTAACATTATAAATAAAAAAAGGACAAGATTTAAGCATAGCTTCTGCTTTTTTTCTGGTCTCTTTCCACATCAGCCCCAGGATTCACACAGAGTTCCACACTTTACAAAATGAGAGAAGGAAGCCAAGGGACGTGAATAACTGGAGTAAACAAAAGCGCCTTTGTAGGACATATTCTCCTTGCTGCTCTCTGGAGCTGTTTCCAGTTTACCACGTTACCAAACAGATTAAAAAAGCAGCCCCTCATCCCTCAGGAGCCCCTTTAAGCCTTTTAGACCCTATACCTCTGCTGCTGCCCATATCCTATAGTCCGGGAAGAGGAAAGAGACAGAAAAGAGTGGCAAAGGAGGAGGAATACTAAAAGAGAACAGAGCGTGCTACACACAAACACGTTTAGAACTTGTGTCTTTTCTCTCATTACTCTGGCGCTAACTAGGTGAAAAGAAACCACACAAGAGCACTGTGATTTCCTTCTCCTCGTTTAGTCCCAGAACGCCCTTCTGCAGCCTTAGCAGCACGACCAATTCAAACATAAACACGAAAAAGAGAGAGAAAAAAAAATATTATTATTTGATCTTCCAAGTATTTCACAACCAAAAATGCATAAACTTAGTAATATCCACACACTATAAGAAACAGAGAAAGATGTTAAGTTCTATGACACAATAGTTTCGCCAGCTGCTGGTGTTGAATGAATGAATGTGGGCCATCAGAGACGCGTGTTCACAGAACATTGTGCTGCGATCTCCATCCATCTCTCTCTCTGTCTCCTGCTCTCATTTCCTGTGGATTAGAACTTCCCTGTTCACTGCTTTACACAGACACTGTATCACAGCTCCCCTCACTGTATTAGAGGAGACCGGGAGCGATTGTAAAGGGGGGTATTTCTAACGCTCAAACTGTCTTCAGTCACACTTAAGTTAAAGTGATGAAACTTACTCAGCAGATCTGAGTCAGCCGGTAAAGATCAGAGAAGTTCTCTCTCTGCTTGAGAAATGTGTGAATGGCTCACTTGAAGCCATTGTTTTTTATATTATTTACCAAAAACCCTGCCTTTGAATATAACATGGATGTCAGAATGATAACACTGCTTTTCTGAAAAGAAAATAAATCAAAGGTGAGGAGAAAGACTTTTAAAGGGAAAAAAAGGTTTATGTAAAATCATTTCTCTCTCTCTCTCTTTTTTTTTTTTACACTCTAAAATTTTATAGTTACAAAGGAGTTCGGGAGAAATAGTGAGTTCACGTGTAGTATTTTAATCAAGGCTCAGGGTCAGGACAATAATAGTCAAGTGCCGGCAGACAGTGTTACAGGAGACAAAAACAGAGGCAGAGTCGAAAAACAAAGCAAAAGGTCAAAATACCGTTAAACAGGGTCCTTGGGGAGAGACAAGAGGGAAAGTTCAGACCCAGGCAGAAATCGTCAACAGATAATCCAACAGAATAGCGAGGTACTAGGAACACGAATGAATTGTAACAACAAACAATGAACCGTGAACAACACTCAAACATAGGGAGGCTTTATACAGTGAAAACTAGGTCGGGGTGGAGCCAACAAATTCTTTGAGAAAAATTTCTAGTGCAAAACTTATTTCAAACCAACGCATGTTCCAGTTTTTTTATGTTACCAAAATAAAATTTAAAAAAATCTGGAGGTTGAAAAGTTTATTTTCTGACATTTACTTAATATTAAAGAAAGAAAGAAAGAATGCATGCTTTGTGGAAAGTGTGTGAAAATATCAAACAAAAAAACACTTACAGTAAACCTTAAATATTACTCTTCTCTATTTTTTCACTATTTTATCAACTTGCTTTCTTTTTAAAGAATATTTAACAAATAATAACGTATAACACTAACTAACATCTAAAGCTAACTTTATTTAACTTAATAATTAAAATAAATAAATAAAGAGACGTGTCACATTATTTATTGTTATTCTTTGGCTTGATTGCTTCTATTGTCCTAATTTGTAAGTTGATTAGGAAAACAGCATCTGCTGTAAATGTACTCCAATATTATACATTTAGGACAGAAGTGTGTGTGTTTGGGGACACATGCTCCTCATCTCATGTGAAGCGCTAAAAGCTCTGTCCTTTTCATGGGGAGCGACCAAAGGCTTCCTACAGCACTGAAAAGGGCACCATAACCTGCTGGCAATTAACAAGCACCACAGCTTATAAAGAGAGAGACAGAGAGAGAAAGAGGTGCTGGAAGAAAGACAGAGAGAAAGAACAACAAAGAGGAACAGCGATAGAGAAAGAGAGAGGACCAGGCTGATTCAACAGATGAAACAGGACAGGAAACAGGCAAATAAAGGCAAAAATCGCCACATAGTATAGAAGAGTATTTCAAGGCCACAGGGTAGAGAAATGGAGGAAAGGAGAGCCGGGGGGGGGGGATTTGGGGGGGTCAGGGGGAGGTAAGGCAGCAGGAAGGAAAAGTGGCATTAAGATGAAAGAAAGCATGCAGAGACCAGTAGCATTTCAAACGAAGGTCAGGAAGCAAAACACAGTGATGTACGGAGAGGAGAGAAAGAATAAGGAGGGTAATTAAGGGAGAGAGACAGAGAGAATGTAGACAGGGAAAGGTAATTGAGGGAGGAGAGGAAGAATTTTTTGTAAATCTCTCTGGAATCTCTGATTGGTCAGTATTAACATTTTGCCTACACTGTGTTAATGTGATGGCTCTCATGGCTTTCCATGCTTTCTGTCTTTCTTCTCAAACAATACAGTAGTTTTAACTTTAGAAAGAAAATTACTATATTAGAAAATAACAATTTCTTCAATTTAGAGGGAAAAGATTAATTGCCTCTCCTTTTATGCCAGTACTATGTTAGAAAATTTAGGAAAAAGAAATTAAACAGACATTTCAGATTTTTTTATTAAAATTCCACCATCTAAAATATTAATTTAAATTACACCATCTAATGTTTTTTTTTTTTACTTTTTTTTTTTTAAAATAAACAATTCCATTATAAAAGTATTCGATTAATATACAGTTCAATAATATTGTTTAAATTATTTTAAGAAATTAATATTTTCATTCAGCAAGGACATATTAAACTGATTAAAACTGACAGCAAATGTACAAAATTATTAACCATTTCAAATATTATGTTCATATTATTAAAGAATCCCGCACAACTGTTTTCATTGTTCAAGAGGTAATGTTGCTTTATCATACATAAATGTGTCTATAAGTTCGAAAAGCCCATATAATCTGCTCCCACTTTCTTATAGTTGCTTAGAGGTGTCAGTCAAGCATGCATAGCTAATACATGTGACAAACCATGTTTTCCCCTCAAGAAAAATGAGCAAAGACCATTTCTAAACAGCATCAAAATTTATAAGTCCATTTAACATCAACAAGCTTTGTACACAAACATCAGCAGCACATGTCCTAACTGCATGCAATTCGGTCATCCACTTGCAAGCAAATTCCACACAGCTTCACTCAAAACAAATTAACTACTAACAAACACAGCGCAGACTGATTCTGATTCACTGCCTCGATTCACACACATGCCACAGCTGCACAACCATGAAAGCATTACTCAGCCACCATGCACACATTCATATAGACACATCCATTACGTTATCATAATCAAAAGCAATTTGTTGCTTAGCGCCATTTTTTTTTTTTTTTTTTTTTTTTTGCAAGCCGTAATTAAAATGTCCCCATGGAGGTTTAGATTTGGCTGAAGGGATTAAAAGTGATTGTAAAAGAGTAAAGCCCAGGCAGTTGTGAGCTTTGGAATAAAGAAAATAAAACATTAAAAAGGAAACTCTGGTAAGGTCATTCTGCACATAAAAGAGAATTTATGATTATAAGCCATGCACGGTGCAAAGTTCATGCAGACTTAGGCTTTTTTCCCCTCTCTGTAAGTTCTCCAAGCTCTCAGAGTTGTTTTTGAAGAGTCTGCCCTCAAAAAACTTTTGTGAATGAATAAATGCAATAATCAAGACTGGTTGCAGAGTCACCAGTAAAATATTCAAACTAAGATTTTCCTTTTAAACTTTTTTATAGTATCTGGGAATATCTTTTTTCCTCATGTTGGTCAGGGTGTTTAGAAACCCCAGGACAATTTTAAAAGCTAAAAGAATATATATATATATACTTTTTAAAAGTATATATAATAAAACACACACACACACACACAATATATATATATATATATATATTTTTTTTTTGGTATACAAATACCACAGGTTTTTAATGTATTTTTAACATGTATTTTAAGGTCTACATAAAGATGGCAGTACCATTACATGGTCTTATTGGATTTAATTTACTGTAGCTAAAGATAAAAAAAAAAGGGTAGAAATTATTTTGAATTGCTATTATTATTTTTGCACATATCTCTTTTCTCTGGGATGCTGAACATAAAACCCGTAGACTCAATCTCAATAAAACACGAGGGGTAAAGTGCATCTAAAGACATGCAAATACTAAGAACAATTCTCTGCTGACACACTTCAGCTAATCATAAAAATTAAACCTGCGTCAGAAAGTGATGGTTGCTTTAAAAAATGAATTCACTGAAAAAAAGCAGACTGCACAAATTGATTATGCACAGGCAAAGTGCAATAATTCAGTGAGCTGGAAGCAATTAGAAATCATTCTATTGTGATACAGGAGACAACAATAAAAGAGAAGGCGAGAGAAAGATGATCGTAATCTTGAAAAGTCTGGTGCTCGGAATTGTTTAAATGAACAGATAATTGCATAAGGAAAAAAAAGCATCGCCAACACAAACAGATCTATATTGAAATACAAAAAAACCCTATGCACCTACCAAGTCCAAAGCCTGGCATTTTCTCTTCTATACAGTACAGTATCAATCTCCCCCTTCAAGCGTCTGATAATGAATAAAGGGCAATGAATCCACCGGATGGGCTTTAGCAGTGATTTTGCCATGTTTGGGTTTATAATAACGATAAAAATCTCTATATCTCGTCGCTTTTTAATCACGCTAGCGCATTCATCTCGGAATGATTTGGAATGTAATTTGGTGGGAGAGGTAATCGGGTTTTGCGTTAATTGACTTTGCGGCCTGCAGATAGAAGGGTTTTTCTGCTTCAGTAATTACCGCCCGCCATTCTCCTGTCTAGTCAGGTCTGCCTGTTGCTGTGCCGACCACCTCCCGGAGCGTATTAATGATGCGTGAGGTGTGCTGTGCCAGTGGGGAGTTACACAAAGGGAAATACTGGCGCAGCCGAGCGCGCAGGACACACGAGACTCTAGCGTTTCCACAGGTGCTGCACGCACAGCTGCCATCAAAATCAAGTCTGCAGCGTGGACAGCTTCATTGATTAAAACAGCAACGATTTAGCTTCGTTTAGCTGTGTTGCTCGCTCTCAAGGTGTCTAGTTGGTGCCCAAAGTTGCCGAAGGTCAATTTTCGCCAGCAGACTCTTTCACTCATTGTCAATGAATAACTGTAACTCTCTGTCAGTGCGAATGTGTCTTCTGTGTAGACGTGTGTCTCTCTGCCTCGCGTCGCTCTTTGTCCTTTTTTCTCTTAACTTATTTGAGATGCTTCAAAAACTCTTTTGTATCGCTCCTCCCTGATATAAACAGACTCGGAGCGCAGATGTTTTCAGACGCAAATACAAACAGAGCGTGAACTAGAATACATGCAGCACACTCAAAGCTCCTAAATAAACAGGCACAAAGATGCAACAAAAGCATATCAACAGACAGGATTACGTCATAAAGATCCAGTCAACATGAGAGAAAAAAAATACACTTTTGTTTGACATTTTTAACATTTCTTGTACATCTAGTCTGAGGGATGCTTATTATGACATCTGCCAGTAGGGGGAGTAGTTCTGAAAACACAATTAACTGTAAACTGTGTTTACTTCATAGGGAACAACTACAAAGCGAAAGGGACACAGCGTGTAATTTCATAGCCAGACATCCCTCAGGAAAAGCAACATTGTTTCGCTTTTTGAAGACAATGCGTTAATAAAGCTCCTGCCGTGACGGCTGACAGGTTTTTGGATTGGATCGATTCACAAGACAATCAGATCATGAGATTGAGAGCTTTGCATTTTGAAAACTGGGAATTGGGTGTCAAATTCTCACTTTAACGCATGAGGTGAGAAGAATGATGCAAATTTCAGCTCACTAATTCAATTAATGTAGTGTCAAAGACTTCATCACAGGGACCTCTGATTATTAATGAGTCTGCAAATACAAACAGTGATGTCAAAATGCTCTCAACTGGGTTGAATTAATAGAATTTTAAATATGTTGTTTGTGTGTTGGGGTGCAGATTTGTGACTTACGGGTTTCCATAGTCCCAGACAACACACTGAGGATCCGTTGTGCCCTGAGAGCAGAAAGAAAGACAGCAAAAGTTAGGAATGACTCCAAAACAATTAGTGTCGCATCGCGGAAGAGCAGAAAGGAATAATATATACTGTATGCATTTGCGCCTGTATGAAGTGTGTGAGAACATATGTTAATTGTATTGATTTGTTTTACAATATGATAAAACCAGGTGGCATCTAAAAAACACAATGCTGGGCATATTTTTTTTAGGCTGAAACGCTTAGCTTTAGAAAAGTGTGCACCGTATTTCTTCATCATATTGAGCACTCCAGGGTGATTATGAACATATCCAGCCCCGGCTTCCTGTTTCACAGAAATATATATAGGAGGGAAAACAAAGCCCAAAGTCCCTTAATCATCAACGCAATGAGAAAAAAATAATAATATATTTATGATGTGAGACAAAAGATAATTGAGCTTTACAAATTAGTGAAGTGCCTTTAAGAAAAGAGCTAGAGCAGTGAAAATTTCCATTTCCACCATCAAGGAAATAATTAAGAATTTTCGATCAACATAAAATGTTAGGAAACTGCCTGGAAGAGGATGTGTGTCTATATCATCCTAATACACGGCGAGGAGTAGAGTTTGAGTGGCTAAAGAATCTTCAAGGACCACAGATAATTGACCACAGATAATTCAGATAATTGTCAAACAGCCCCAACATCAGCACATGTTGTTTGGGAGGGTTTAAAAAAATTATCCTCGCTCATCCTAAAACAATCTCCAGCATGTTCAGTTGTCAGACAGGACTGGAACTACAAATGAGACTGGCTTCTATGATTAGGTGAAACTAAAAAAAATTCACTCAAGATGGGTTTGCAATCACTCAAGATGGGTTTGGTGAACACAGGGATAAAATGTACAATGTACAATGAAGTATACTGCTGTGATGTTGTGGATCTATATTTCATTCTACATCTTGTTTAGACACATGACATCATGGATTCTATCAAATACCAAAAGATAAAAATTAAGATTTCAGTAAGAAATCTTATAATGGGCCGTGGTTGGGTCTTCCATTGGGACAATAATCCAAACACAAACATCAAAATAAACACAAGAATTAGTCACTGAGCACAAAATGAAGCTTTTGCCATGGCTGTTCCAGGCCTCTGACCTGAAACCTGAGTGAGGTGAACTAAAGAGGAGAACCAACATGGAGCTGGTAATCTAAAGGGTCTGGAGTGATTCTGAATGAAGGAATGGTCTCTTTTCTCTTATCAGGTGTTCTCTAAACTCTTCAGGCATTACAGGAGAAAACTCAAGAGCTGTTATCTTCGGAAAAGGACATAGTAATAATTGGGTGCCAATAATTGTGGCCAACATGTATTGGAGAAAATTTTTTTTTTCATCATGAGTTTTTCTCCCCGTTTTCAATTGTTTTACTTCAATGAAATTTTTGAATAAAGGATCAAAAGGATAAACACTGCAGATTTATTTTCACAGCCACCTTTGCTCAGATTTACCAAGGGTGCCAATATTAGTGGAGGGCACTGTTTATAAAAGCACTAATTTGAGGACTAAAACAATTCTGTTTATAATGAGACATTTGTGCTTTCAAACAATTAATTGGGCTTAATTGCATCCAAAAAAGTTTTTGCTTGAATGATATATGTTTTTTTACTGTGTATATTTATTATGTATATAATATAAATCCACAGACATACAGCATTTACATGGATTGTATTTTTTAGAATTTATATCATATACAAATATATGTAATATATAAACGTAACATATTTTTCTTAAACATATACATGCATGCGTGTGCATTTGTGTACAACATATAAACAGTACACAAACATACATTATGATAAAAAAAATTTTTTTTTAAAACATTTTGGATGAGTTTTGGATGTGATTAATCACAATTAAGATTTTGACAGCACTATATATATATATATATATAAACCTTTCTCTTGATCCCAGAGTGTAGACAAGGTGAATCATTAAAAAATAAAAAAGAAAAGAGACACATTCTTGATTCATTGATTTGTGCGAGTCTGTGAAGATGCCCTCACTTTATGCCCAGTGTGAGACTCTAATCAGGGTTCAGTGGTGCATGGCTGAATGAACAGCTCATTATTGATTCATCAGCGAATCAACTGCTATAATTGACTAATCTGTTTCAGCTCAAGTTATGCCTATTATGTCTTTTCAGCAGCAGGAATCTCACATGGAATCTTACAACCTGAAAAAAGGTCATCCCTGACCTTCAGAGGTACAGCAGACTCCCACCAGGCCTTCCAGAATCAGAGGGCAATTATGTCATGTTGTATGGTCAGTGAGGTATACTTTATACTTCCAATAAAGATATAGTAATTGCCATACAGATGCTATTCAGGATTTCAAAACATTTCATTGCCCCCAAGTGGTTAAACAATGCCACATGCTGGATTGGATCAAATGACTGAATCAGTTTGACAGCTGACACAAAGTAATAGGTGTTTGAATGACAGATGGTTGACACAGTCCACTTCAGTGGCAGAATAGCAGTCCGGATTCACTCCCGCAGATGTATCACATAATTGTGATATGTTTGCTAAGGCCAGTTTTAAGTGTCCAGTATGGACTCGTGCCATTCGATTGGCTTGAATGTACTTATCAGCACCACAGACAGATGGCATTGGTACTCTCATTTATAATTAGAACAAATGACTAGAGCTTTTTTGTCATCGCAGGTGGTAAACAAAACCAACAAAACATGCAATTGAATACATCATTTTAATTTGAAACTGACAGTCGGACGTGTTTGGACATCGGTGATCAATAACCAAAGGAGACACCATAAGCCTGTGTTAGGAGTGATGAATGAGGAGGATCGCTGGCCAATGACACAGCTGGAGTGCAACGCCTCCATTTCCCAGCAGCCTCTGGGGGTCAGGATGGCTCAGAGCAGCTGCCCACACAGAGAGGACAAGTCCCAACACACGGACTCTCAGACCAAACCCCCCCGCTCTGTGTCCCAAACATCTGCGGTCGAGGCTCTGCTGGACAATCTGGACACTGACCCCTGCCAAGGTCTTTTGTACCCAGATGGGACCATGGCTGAGCGGGGCACGGCCTCAGTGCGCATAGAAGACATTCATGAATCACGTCCACTCCTGCATTCCCAAAACTCATGCGTCTATGGGGGAGATAGCAGGTAAAGGTTGCCATGACGACAAGGGGAATATCACAATGGCAGTGTTCTCCACACAGCTGATATCTGCAGTGATGCACAATCCAATCTGCAGGTTTCACATTTTGCATAAATCCTTGCGGGTGTGTTTTTATTACATTTTTTTTCCCACATAAAATATTGAGAGCCTTTATGTGCAGTACTTTATGTCCTGTGTATTTAGGGATTGTTAAAGATGTTCTATTCATAACAGAGGATTATTAATAGAGGGTCATTTTAACAGAACTGTATTTCGTGTTTGATTATGGTGCTCAAACAGACTCACTGTGCTAGAATTCTGTGCTCACTACATCAGAGGCAATTTGTCAGCATGAGTGAATGTGCATTACAGGTCATAGTGGTCCAGAAATATAAGAATATGTAAGACAGAAATTATGGTGAACGTATGTTACGGGTTCGTTTAGATAAAAATGTCAAGTATTTGCTGAAAACATTGTATGAAAAATTTGGCAACACTTTAGAATTGGTACCACTTGTTGACTATTAACCACGACTATTCCATCAGTAAATGCTTGATTTGCTGCTTTTATAATAGTACGTAAGCCAGCTGTTAAATTTATTGGGTAGGATTAGGAATTAGAATAAGATCATGTAGAATAAGGCATTAATATGTGCTTAATTAGAACTAACAAATGGCTGTTATTCTAGTAATATGCATGCTAATAAGCAACTAATAGGTGTAACCAATTCTCTTTATAAAGTAGTTGCTTGTTAGCATGCCTATTGTTAACTGCTTGGCTGCTTATTAGTGCTTATAGAGTATGAATATATTCTTCATGACTATATTCTAATTCTACCCAATACCTAAACTTAGCAACTACCTTACTAAGTATTAATAAGCATACAATTAGAGGTTTACTGAGGCAAATGTTATAGTTATAAATATATACAAATATTTCTCTAAATTTATTAACACTACATTTTAAGTTTGGGGTCTTTATATTTCCCAAGAACACATTAAATTGTTTAAAAATTACAGTAAAGACTTTCAGATTGTTATAAAAAAAAATTAATAAATGCTGTTCTTTTAAACTAACAAAATATTAGGCAACAAACCTTTTTTTTAATTGATGAGAATTTATTTAAAGGAATGTTTATGATTTTTTTTTTCTCATCGAACCGAATCAGCATAATTTCTGAAACATCATGTGACACCGAAGTTTAAAGTAATGGCTGCTAAAAATTTATCTTAGCCATCAGAGGAATAAATTACATTTTAAAACATATTAAAAATAGAAAACTGTTTATTTATTAATACTGTATTAATATTTCACAGCGTTACTCTCTTTACTGCATTTTGATGTAAATAACGAAAACATCTTAAACAACAACAAAAAAAGTTTACAAACACCAAATGGTATGTATAAGGTATGTATAATATGTATAAGAAAATAAAAGTGCTTCGACTAGTCATTCAAGTGATTTAGCTAAGAAAAGGTACATCAAAAATATACTGCATATTTTTTAAGGCATTTAATATTAAAGCATGTTAAAATATGAATAAAAGTAACTTACATTGAGCAGAGGGGCGAGTTCCACTGATACCAAGGGCTCGGTGGGCTTGGGTAAAGGACGTACCGTCACTGTCAGAATCTTTGAGCTGATCACAAACGGATCTCTGTGAAGAAAGAACATAGAGTGAGTTAGATCCAAAATTGAGTCTGTTTTACATCTACCAATTGTATCAAGGCTTGGCAGCATTCAGAATTTAAGAACTGGCTCAATTCAAAAGAATAAATTGGCCACAGCTAACAGAATGTTCAGTTGGAATTGGAATTCAAATGCCAAAATTATGAAATTCAACACTGCAATTAAGACTAATTCAACACAGTCACACAACAAACAATGTTTATTAGTTGACATACTGTTAAAAAAGAATTATGCTGTAAAGACTAATTTAAAGTATTTATTCAATTGATTTAACTGATTACACAAACAGATTTTATTTACTTATTTTGAAATTTAATTTATTGTTGATTTATTAAATACAATAAGAGTAATAAAAATACATTTATAAATTAAACACAAAATACTATATGCAGAATTTCAAATACTGGTTAGAATTATGAGAAAACTTAAAAGTGTACATCATTTTATTGCACTTTAATTGTACTTCAATTCAGAAAATAGTTTTCAGAAGTACAATTAAAGTGTTCATTTAAAAAAAATGACAATTCAAATTTTAGTTCTGCACACTGTATTCTGCCTAAATTGTAATCTGATTCAATTGAATTCTGAATGGCACACATCCCTGACAGGTAATCCATGACAGAGCATGATACAATGGCTGAGTGCCACTGTTTGTAAGTGTGTGTGTGTTTTATACCCATTGGCAGAGCTATTTTGGACCATCCTGTGCTAAGCAATCCATCTGTTTTTGGTGTGAGTGTGTATGTGTGTTACAGAGAGGGATAAAACTTGTGGGAGTTGGGTCACAGGGAGTTACATTCTGTCACAAACAAATCGGGCAGGTTAGCTCCCCCTGGGGCAGAGAGAGCAAGGATGTGTGCTCTGCACAGAAAATTAATGAGACACAACGCAAAAGCAGACCAAAAACAAACAAATAGCCTTGATCCTATACATATTCAACGAGCTCCGTCACAATCAGCCACACTGAGGAGCAATGACCTGAATACCCGCGCCTCTAACACGGCTCACAATAGAAAGAGACGGAAGCAAACACAAGCAGCGGTTGTCGGCACGCTCTTGTGTTCCTCGTCAGGGTTGAGAGCTCTGACATGCTCAGTGAATTTGGACAGTGAACTACAGACCCCAGCTGGGCTTGAGCAGGAGAAAAGACGTCTCTACATGCCCCCCAGTGTCAGCTGCACGAATCAGCCTAATTACACTTATCTCCTCTCTCTCAATACAGACAGGTTCTCAGTAATGGCTACACTGAGGGCAAAGGCAACAGTTACATGGAATATCTAAAATTGCAGCCTTGCGTTTGCCCTAACTGTGCACGGCATGATTATTTTCCGTAAGTGCTTTTTATGTCCACACTCAAACCGCAAATTATACGTGACATGATGAATGAAGAAAATGTATGGAAAATCTGTCCTTGTAAAATCCGAGCTACTATATGAGACCACAGAAGTATCTTGTTATAAATATATATATACACACACACAATGACACACATAATAAATATACATGAATGTGATCAATTGAGATGGATATTACATAAATAAATGAAAATGAAATGAAAAAAAAAAAAAAAAAGGTTAAAAAGTTTTAAAATATTTTTGTTTTGTTTGTGTTACTGGCTATCATTCTCAAATTTAAATCTGAAATGCAATATATATATATATATTTTTTTTTTTATTTTTTTTTTTATAGCAAATCTAATTGTTTGTGGCTTTTTTAACTTTTAGTGTATGTCTACAGACTAATAAAGTCCCCCAGTGTCAATTTCTGTGAGACCAGCTGAGTCAGTTTGATAAGGCTTAGGCTGTATAACACAGCTAAATTAAGGTTTAAAGAGCCACTTCCCTGGGCACAACATTAGAATATCCATGCCAAGGATCATGGGTGGTGCAGAAAAATAAGGTATTCTAGGAATAGACAGCACTGTATGTCCATTTTAGACTGCTGTTGTAAAAATAGAGCACAAGACGGTGTGGCAGCACAGTTAATCCAAAATGAACTAGTATGAACTATTGACCTCCCATCAGAATATAAAGGGTATGGTCAAGACCTCCAAATAAGCATCTTAGTCATTTAAGATCATTTCTAGACAGATTAAAACAGGATAAATGATTGTTCCATTTTAAATTTTTGGATTGATTTCAATTTTGATAATGGTCCATTGTCTCTGCCAGCTGGGGACAATCCTATGCGGAGAAACAGAATGAGTGTACTTGAAAGTGCTTTTAAAAATGCATCACACATACTCAAACTTACTTTGGTGGGGGCATTATGAGGCCAAGGGTGCGGTACAGGATGGCTCCGATGACGAAATAGGGTGTGTCATCTGATTCTACGGGACAGAAAGGGTTAAAGTGTCAACATAATACTTGAAACATCCAGAATTTCAAAACTATCAAAACTACTGAATTGAAACATAAAAAGAACAACAAATAGTTTAAAATGAAGGAAAGAATCTTAAAAATCTGATAAGTTCTTTGAAAAGAAAAGGGAAAAAAAGAAAGAAAAAAAAGAAAAAGAATAAATTTAAAGAATATGAAAAATACATGCAAATAAAGCAATAATATACGTTCCTTATAAATTTGGAATACAATTGAATGTATTAATTTGAATGAATAGAGAACAAACAATATACATGGACAAAAATCTATAGGCTTATCTCTCTCTCTCTCTCTCTCTATATATATATATATATATATATAAATATATATATATATATTTAAGTTTAACTATTTCATCTAGAACTTTCATCTATTTCATGTACTTTAATGCATATGACCAAAAAAAAAAAAATTCATATTAAAAAAAAAATCTTTTATGATCAAAATATGCAGCTCATGTTGAAGGAACCAAAAAGGAACACACACATACACATTGTTGTACATGAATAAATAGAATCAAGAACAAAACAAAACAAAAAAAACAGAGCATCATGTCACTGAATCACATACTCATATTCAAAATCACACATCTCAATCATTTTGTGATCACAATATGCAGCTCCAGTTCAGGAGCCAAAAACTCAAAGCACAATTTAAAAGAAGGGTATTTAAGAAAACTCTTAGAGTGACAGTCAGTACAAAGCCTGACATTTAAAATATACAGAAAGGATGGGATTGATAGAGATATGACTACTGATTGTGTTCCCCGGCCATCTGTCCACTCCTCTCCACTGGCTCCATAGCCCTGTTTCTTGTTTTGTTCTCTCCTTTGCACAAGTGCCTTGCCTCCACATGAACCTCTTTACTATTTATCAAGGACCTCTTTCTTCTCCATTCCTCTTCAGTCTCATCCAATTCTTCTTCTCCTCGAAACACAGAGGGCCTCCAGAGATATTCGTCCCTGAGTAAATGCCATCATATTTCACTTATGGAGGACATGCTTCGGACACAAAGTGAAAGTGATACAGTAATTGGTGGTGTAACAGACTTAAAATCCATATTTCATTGCTCCGTTATTCTCATGCAGCACTGGAAGTCCTCACAGATATTAAAAGTTCATACAGAGATGGGAAATGAGCATTTAGCCCTGTTCTTAGGCACTTCAGAGGCTCTGATTTTACTGCAAAGAGAAACTCGGCCAAGCATGACTGAATCACTGTTGCAATTTCTACTGACATTATGAAATTTTAGGTTTAATAATTTAGCTCGAATAGAGCTTGTTAAAATCACTGAGCACAATATGCAAACTCTCTGATGCAAAAAAAAAAAAAAATGCACGCTTGTCACAAAGCGCTAGTGAATCTCATTAGCATATTTTTACTTTTTCAAAGTTGTTTATGGTTTAGGACCTTAGAACATTTCTTAATATTTTTTTTAATACCGCGTCGAGGCACGTAAAAATGGTCAGGTCTGGCAGCATGTGAATACGAGGCACACCTGAAGTGAATAAAGCCTCATCACCGTCGCTTTTAAATGTCGAGCTCGCCTTCCCCTGTGTGTGCAGGCTGGTGTCCTCGAGGATCCAGGAAGGATGGGTAGAGGGACTCTCACACTGTCAGAGGCACCAGCTGCCGGACAAGAATCGCACCTATTATTATTATTTTTTTTGTTAACGAGCCAGGATGCCGGGCTGTTTATCCCCTTGAGCAACGTGTGGGTCAAGCAGGATGATACCGCCGCCTCCTGCCCTGATCCTTATGAGAAGGGACCATGTGCGGCTGCCAGATGCCGCCCCTTTACCTGGACCCTTCCTCTACGTACACTACCTATGGCAAGCCATTTTTACATTTATTCTACAACCCACACTAGTATCTATCTTAATGTTACTAGTACTTTTTTTTTAGATGCTAGTATCTTTTCCATTTAAGTACTAGTGCTTATTCTTTAGATACTAGTGTCTTTTGTTAAGTTACTCATTATTCATTAGAAACTAGTACTTAATCATTGAATACTATGCTTAATCATTAGATACCAGTGCTCATTTATAAGGCACTGGTACTTATTGATCAAATACTATCTATTTATAGATTTACTATCTATCTATACTAACTTATTTATTAGATACTAGTAGGAATTATATTCTTACTAGTAACGAATGAAACATTTTGCCATTGACTTCTATCAAGATCTTTCATTGAGATATCAGCTATTCCGTTTTGACTAGTACGTATTCCACTTCTGACTAGTACTTACATTTTATGTACTAGCAGTTATTTATTAGATACTAGTAAAGATTTTTTTTAGATACTGGTACTTATTCATTAGAAACTAGTACCTATTAAGTAGACACTAGTTCTTATTCATTAGATACTAGTACACATTTATTAGATACTAGTATTTATTCGAAATGTTACTAGTAAGATTTTTTTTATTTTACTAGTCATTTTTTATTTTTTTTTTAAACAGGAAGCAGCTGGTCGGAAGACTCACTCTTGTTTTATTTGTCGGCAGACAGGTAAGACTTCCAACCAACAGGTGTAGTCAGGGAACTGTTTCTTAGCTCTCCCGTGAACTGTGGTTTATTTTCTATTAACCTTAATGTTGATTTATTATTATTTGTACTCCTCATTTTTGGTTATTTTATAATTCTTATTTATTTCCATGGATGAATCTAATAAATATAAACTTCTTTAAGAAAGACCTTAACAGCAGTTGTGACTTTTTATATGTTCGATCCGTGTCATGGAGTGAATTATTTCTTTCTCAATTCATAACGAGCCTTAAAATGATTATGGGTCGTAACAGCATATATATAATGTTTAATAATTGTATTTTCATACTTTATTAATAAGAACTTTAATAAGAACATTTAGAAAGTCTATTGACTAGTGATTAATAAATTATTAAAATTTACATTAATAAATCTTATTAT
>JAUMHI010000064.1:9573880-9594922 GCA_032359435.1 Enteromius unitaeniatus
TGAATCAGTAATATTGTAATGTAAGGCATTACTTTTAAATAGCAGTAACAAGTAATATATAATATATTACAGTTTGGAAGTAACTTGCACAACACTGTTCATCAGTATATTATATTAACAATAAACAGAATGAGGCAGAGACCATGCACGGACGGCAAAAATTTCACAATGAAATTTTCTCCCCATTTCAGTTGTTTTAATTCAATGAATTTTTTTGTCTTTAGCACAATGAAGATGACAAAGAAATACTTTCAATACTTTATGTTGCTGAAATATCCCCTCAGACAGACACATGACTTGTCATTTTTGATGGCAGTTCTATTTCGGACCATCATGTGCTAAAAATAACTCAAATTAGTCAGTTTCACGGCTAATTCAATGCCCAAGACACCAAGAAAAAAAAAAGACTATTTTAGCTAGGTTTGCTGTCAAAGAATGAATAAAGTGAGGCATGTATCGTCCCTGCACTGAGAACATGGATGTCACAGGACAAATGCTGTGTGACTCATCCAGCAATACTGCAGTTCTCATCAGCTCCACAGTGTTTCTGACTGCATGTTAAACTATGAGTTAATGGATGACAATCACACAACAAGTCCTGCTGGCCTGGTCTGAATGGAGCCTGACTTCTATCTTCACTCTATTCACCGAGCTATCACTTCAACAATGCTATTTTGAGAAAGGGCCCTGATGAACCTTTCCTTCTTCGATAGAAAACCGTTCCAGACAAAGCTCTGCATCTTATCTCTGATGGCAGTGGGCAGAATGGGGAGGGTGTCGAGACAGGAAGTGTTTGTTATTTCCTGCTGGGCGGTCCTCCATGGCCAGGCAGGTCTGTAATGGTTTAGCCTGGAGTTGTTGAGACACTCGACGAGACACTAGCAATAATGGCCATTTCTTTGATGTCCGTTTGTTTCTTTCTCATTTTACTTAGCACTCTCTTCAGCCTTCAAACCAGCTTTTCCTTTCCCACATCCTGTGTTTTCATTCTCTCAGGCAGAATATTTCTCGTTTCCCCCTATCTTTAGAAGTCTGAGGACTGAGTGCCTGTCATGCTGGCAGATCACTATGATTTCATTGGCCCATTTATTCTTCTATTCTCTCAACCGTGTTCTCTGTCTCTTCCCAAGCCGACTGATTGAATTCAGTTCTTCTCTGCAGTCAGCTAAACACAACTGTACGTACCACAGCTTAATGCTGCTCAGAATTGTACACACAGTGTACGGCAGTTCGTCAAACCAGTAGACACAGTAAACAACAACTGATGGCCATCTTGGTAGCTAATTTCATTTGAGGAATATAATATAGATGTGCATATAATTACAGCTTCTATCTAACTGAATGAGGAAATATGGCAAATGGCAAATCAGCAATAAAAATTTAAGACAAACAGAGCTATTGAATTTGATCAAATCATGCTTACAAAATATTTTGTAGGACGGTATTCAGAGAATACATTAGTTTAATTTCAATATTATTTTTGTGTTCACTTGCAAAAAGACTTGGCTTTTGCATTCTGCAGAGAAACTTTTGGTATTTTATCGCAAAACATTTAAGCATGATTGCGAAAACTGACAATGGTAACAATATGAGGTTAGAGGAACAATTTTTTTTTTTTTTTAATGGGGAAAAAAGAAAGCTTTTCTTTTTATTCCATTCCTTAACTCTTGTTTTCAAGTGAATTTAGGGACAAATTTGACTTAAAAGTTGCAACCAAGTCTTAATTCTAATTAGCTAGCTAACAATAACAAACGGTCATATTGTTATGTATAGTCAGGATCACAAAATAAATTTGAATAGTTAATCAAAAAAAATGGTTTTTCTTAGCTTTGGAGCATTTCTCGAATTATCTTTAATATTTGCAAAGAAGTGTTTGCATTTCTCAAAACAATTTGAATTTGTGCACAAGTGAAATATAATAAATAGTTGGTAAAAAAAAATAGTATTTATGATCTTTGAAATGCACCAAGTGACATTTACATGAAAAACTGTTACATTTTATAAAACTTCTTTACTGTACTGACCACAAAAAAAAAGATATTTTGAAGAATTTTGACTGAGAAATACAATGGAAGTCAATTGGGACCATCATCTGTTTGATTACCATCATCTTCAAAATATATTCTTTTATGTTCAACATAAGAAAGAAACATATACAGGTTTGAAACAACATTCCTGTCTCAACTTTTAAAAGAAAGATTCTTATTTCCCATATCTTTTGTTGTTGACATTAAAGTTTCTCAAATTAAATCTCCTGGCTCTAATTCTGTCTGTCACATTGTAGAAGATTCACACAGACTGACGGACCATTTGACTTGTGACATGTTTTTATCCTCCAAAACCACTAACAAAACTACACAAAGTACAATAACATATAATACAGACTGCATAAACATGGGGGCAATCAACAGGGAAATAGTCTGTGCTAACCACAATGCATTCTGTGCAGTGAATAGTTGGCTGCCAAGAGCATGAAATCATCAAAACTCAATTTAACAATTCAAACCATTTCGAAACAGTATTTGGTCGCTGACAGACAGCCTAATGTAAAGTCTTGTTAAGCATCACTGATTTAGGTGACTCACTCCCGCATTTAAATGCAGATGCAATGCTCAGAACTTGGCTGTCTGTACATGTTCTAGACAGAATGGCAAACAAACAGGAGAAAGATGTATAAAACCCTTAAATGTGACAGAAGAGAGTCATATAACATGCTAGGACATCAGAGCAGTACACATTAAGTAGCAGAACCCTGACGGGACACTCAGAACCACTGCTGATACCAAAAGATCGCATTAATAACAATGATGGAGCTGCACGCAGAGATGCAATGCAACTCATACTGTTACCACAAAAACAACATGATAATTGAAAACAACCAAAAAAAGTATATATTTACACATTGAATATATCACATTTAGGCATAACTAAAACTTGTTGCTTCTTTTTTGGATAAAACATAAGATAAGTGGTAATATTAGAAAATTCTGCAAGCTGGAAATAAACCTGCAAAATCACTATCGCTCAACATGCAATAATACAACATATTAAATATGACTTGCCATCAGAAGACAGGGTGAAGATTTCTTTAGGGATGAAGAGTTTGTCGTCTGCAGAACGTGCCCAGTCTTTCATTCCTCTCCTCCCCTTCATGGGGAAGTTGATATCACTGGAAACAGCCGAGACTGGTTCTCGCTGGATTGTGATTACTGACAGAAAAAGACAAATTAAAAGTTTAAAAATTAATTTAAACGCTTCACTGTAACACCGTTAAGAGATCTGCTCTGCAGGCCAACATGACCTTTATTTGTGGCACTTTAGTGGATGCCATGGAAACTTACTGAGGTTGTTGGTGACGACCAGAAAGCTCTGGAACGGCTTTTGAGCCTCTCCAATTAGATGAATGAAGTCTTCCACAACTCGCATCAGTAACATAGAACCCGGAGAGACCTAGAAGGAAGTTACACGATCACAAAAATACACATGAAAAGAAATGAGGTTTAGTTCCATTTTGGGTATGATCTCTCAAACATATACTCCCTTTTAAAAGTTTGGGGTGAATAATGCTTTTGTTCATCAATGATGTATTAAACTGATCAAAAGCCACAGTGAAGACATTTATAATGTTACACAATGTTTCTATTTCAAAATTAGCAGCACAACCTTGCACAACACTGATCATAAGAAATGTTTCTGGCTTTCTAAAACAAAAAAAATTAACACATTATGAATTTAAGGATTCAGCTTTGTCTTCTCTCTATATATGAGATGTATTAGAGCATAAAATTTTCCCTCCTTCAAATACATTAAAGAAGTAATATCAGCCCCAAACCTTTGAATAGCAGTGTACATAATAGCGCACATAATTACCAGACAAAAAACATTAAATGCCCATAAACTGTTCAGTACAAAAAAACTAAAGTTTGGCTAATAAATGTCAATAGTAAAAAGCTGTTTGTTACTGAAAGAAAGCGATAAATTCTGCCTCCAAATATATTTCACTTTCAGTGCAATTTTTACAGCCAAATCGTGATAGTTTATGATGCAGTGGCGGAACGATAATGGAAAATAAGCATCCACGTGTGAGATGAGGCACAGTATACACCGTCATCCCTCAGCTCTCCACTCTGTCATGTTTATAAATTGGCAGCAGGTTTTAACTCGCTAGTCCTTTTGTTCCAGAAAACAGCATGCCACTTGCACATTTCACTGTGAAGTTCATCTGTATACGGAGACCATTTCTCAATTTAATTGGAATTTTAGTCTTCCTTCACATGTATGAAACAAGGCTATTCGTGATTGTCTGTGATATGTGGTGATGCTCCATGCCATAGGGCACTCCATTTATAGTATTTATACACTTCTGGTTTGCATTAGCTTGGAATTTATCCCAAATTAAATGTATTGTAATATGTGGCAGATGGTGATTTTATATGCATCCAGACAAAGACAAAGCAGATTGGTGCTTGTTGTTGGTTTGAAATAAATTGGAGGGGAACTGACATAATTCTTCCCAAACAGACTTCTTGTATCGTTTATAAAGCAGCCTAATTTCCTTAGTCTGAGGAAAATATTCTAGTTGAGTGAAAATCTTTATCTTGATATTTTTCAGTACAATGAAAATTAAACTATAATTGATTGTTGTTGACAGCCAATCCTTGACAATATGCAAAAACACAGTATTGTGTATAACATCATAATAATCCCACAATATTCTTAAATATGGGCTACTGTACCATAGATTTAAAAGGTTTTAACATGTCACATGTACAAAAACCATGGTAGAACAATGAAACCCTGTCCAAACTACATGGCAGCTCGTAGAAATGTAGTAAAGAAACAATGATTGTAATGTATTATTATGTGTATATTGCTTCAGTGTGCAAATTCAAGATTTCTCTGCTATTAATAACACTGTTTTATGTAAGTGTCCAGATGGTGTGGCAAAGCTCTGTTACTGAAGGGCAGCAAGGCCCAGACAACAGCGAGAGGCTGTGATGTGTAAACCTAAAGTGTCATGTTTATGTAAAAAGTATACTTTAGTAGTATACTAGTACTAGTTTTCAGAACTGTAACTAAAAATGAAAAATAAAATTGTCCGAAAAATATATAAGGAAATTGGGAACATAATCTTATTTTTTTCTTTAACTTGGCAAACTGAAATAAGTATTATCCGTGTTTACTTTACTTCCCTGCATGCTCCTGCTCTTACCACATATTTGGTCAAATATTTAAAAGTAAAAAAAGAATACATTTCCTAACTTTCACCAGAGAAAAAGTATTTAAAGAGAAAAAGAAAAGTATTTAAAGAGAAAATACTGAGAAAAGTATTTAAAGATAAAAAGTCAAACACTTCCCCTTTAATATTTTGGCAGACAGAATGAGTATTGAGAGGACACAGTGAACACTCCAGCAGGCTCACAGGAGAAGATGATTATTTACAGAGCAGGGAGAGCAGGAGGTGTGTCAAAGATTTGCCTGCTCAACTGTGCTTTAACACCAAAATCTGGCTCAGTCACGCTGAGCAAAGCACCTGGCGCCCGCATACGTACACAAACATAAACGTTCACTGGAGTCACAAGCATGTGCTGCACAGACTTTGCACCGTATGTGACCATTAGTCACCATTAACTCCACATATCCCTTGTCTATAATTTAAAAAAAGAACTTCACTTGCACATGTACAGTATGAATGAACCTTAATACATTTAGACAGGAAGCGACATCAGTGACTACAGTGCACTATAATGGCTGCACAGTGCATTATGGGAGCAGAAGGCATTCATTTTGGCATAGCAATGGCAGAGCTGCATTGCACAATTTTGCATTTCAAAAATTAATGCAGGCATATTTTGGATGGTTGGCAGTCTTATGATTACTATGCTTTTGAAGGTTTTTGAAACAGTGCATCTTGAAACATTTTTACAAAAAAAAAACAATTCTCACTATTAAGCAGTTGCTTATTAGCATGCCTATTATTAACATATTGGCTGTTTATTTGTTCTTATGAAGCACATATTGACCATAATAACTTAACTACTTTAAAAACTATTAATAAGCAGCAAATTAGGAGTTTACTTTGGCAAAAGTATTAGTTAATTGTTAATAGCAATAACTGACCCTCAAAATAAAGTGTGACCAATATCTCCTCAACAAGTACAGTTAGATGTGTCATGTTTGTTTAAATCTAAAAAAATAAAATATAAAAATATGCTTGCCTTATCAAACTCAACTACAAATTGGAACAAAAAGTATGACTTATTTAAGCATCTTTTGGTATTTTAACCAAAAGACTAGAATAAGAACGGATGTATTTGGCAACCCTGCTGTGATGGGCACTAGAACTCTGGACTGTAAAGTTTAACCATGCCATAATGTGTCAGTAATTTGACATTACCAGAAAACACATATGCTCTTGAGTGAGTCAGAATATGATCTCCTGCAGTTAGCTCAGGCCTCAGGGCATGAGTGGGTCTTCAGCAGAAAAAAATAAGGCTTCATGGATGGTTGAGTTGAGGAAAGTTTATTACCATGCAGAAGTGTCCTGGCTTGACATGGAAGTCACCATGGACCTCACTGCAGAGCATCTAAAGTCAAATACTGTCTAATGGAGCGGTGTAATGCGAAGGGGCAGCTCTAACAGCATATCCCTTTCCCAACACACTTCACAGTCGGCTTCTATTACATTCAAAGCCAGTCTGATTACATCTGTTGTTAATCTGTGAGATCAGACCTGGCTTTGATGACACAGGTCTGTCTGAGGGGAAATTAAAATGGCACAGATATGAATAGTTGTGCTCTTTGGTCGGATATTTGCAGGTGTCTTGCGAGAGGTGAGGGAGGATATTTTACCTGGTGAGCGTCTTCCCACTTCTCAAGGTTTTCAATGTCCAACATTAAGCTGACAATCTGGAAGAATTTCTGGAATAGAAAGAAAATAAAAAAACAGTAAAGACAAAAAGACACACTTTGATGTTGAGAATCTGTTACTCTACACTGCAAATAAATTAATGTGTTTTTTTAATTAAACAAAAAAATCGACTTTGATCTAAATATATCTAAGTAAAATGCTTCTACTTTAGTAGATTTGCTTCTCTCCCTTCCCCTCCCTCTCTCTCTTTCTCGTATATATATATATCAATACATCTTTAATATACACATCTACATTCATATATATATATATGGGTAGTTGCCAAATAAAACATGAGTAAAATATTCATACTTAGAGTTACAAAAAAAAACCCAAATAAACACATGAAAAAAAATAAATAAATAAATAAAATATATATATATATATATATATATGAAAAAAAAAGACTGGATGATAATCAGATCAAATATCTGTGTGGAGCACTGGCTGTTGTCAGACAATAATCTCACTGCATTATTGCAATTAATGACAAAAATAATGTTTTGAAATGTAAACTGATATTTTGTTACCGCAAAATATAGTAATAAGCGACTTAAAACTCTTTTTTTTTATGTTGGTGAAAATACTTGTAACTTTTGCACAGTACTGTATAATGACTTTTACTTTTGACTACGTCTTGCATCTCAACTGTAAAATAATTGCTATTTCGTGGTCTACAACATGTCTGCTAAATGAATAAATGTCAATGTTAATTAAATAATCCCATAGTATTATGAAAAATGTAGAAACACTGGACATAAGTATGTGGCACCATTGTGCAGCAGCAACTAACAGTAAATGTGTGCAAAAATAGGGCCCCAAAATCCACCCCTGCACACACCCACAGGCAAACACGCACCTGCACGTCGTCAGGAGCTGGGATGTAGGTTGCTCGCTTGAAGGTGTCCGTCACATTTCGGAGAATCTCCACAGAGAATAAGAGGTCGCCGCTATAATAATTCTTACGGGACATTAACTCCAGGAGACTCCTCACGATCTGAGACATGCCCTCCCCTGCCAGGGTCCTCTGACCCTTCGCAAGATGTTCTCGCAACTACAGGAAAAAAAAATAAATAAATAAAAAACACGCATTTATGCACATACACTGATAAATAAACCTCAATAATAACCACAGAAGCATGAAGTAGCTCCCTGAGTTTCTAAATAAAACCAGAGAGATACCAAATTAAATCAACAGACCTGGAATTTTAATGCATTTTCTCCACCAATATTAAAGTGAAAAATCTGTGGAATTTTGTTCATTTAAAAATGGTAATTTATGCTGAACTATTAGCTGAAAGAATAATTAATAAGCTAAAATATATGAACAAGCATGTGAAGAAAACTGCACCCGTATAGGTCTATGCCCCAATGCATGTTCATTTTATCCACTTAAAACAAACTTAATAAATAAGCTAGCATAAAAAAAGAATAAATAAGCACCCTGCAGATGCAGATTTAAAAGTAAGCCAGAGTGCAGAAGAACACACTGGCTTTGAAGCTGAAACAACATTGATCCAAGTCCAAAGCAAAGCGAAAGCAGTTTGAAAGTATCGACAGCCGTCTTAATTTACTTCCCATCTATTGTCGACCAAGCTGTGAGCATAACAAAGTGAAAACAACTTCTCCCTTAGTGAATCAACTAACAGAGTTCTTGTTTGCGGTCGAATGTCAGCAGATGAAGTGTTGACTGTCTAATATGAGTACTGTGAGTGCAGGAGGTGGCAGACAATGGCAATCAAAGCCAATTAAGCATTGTCTGATTGTAATGAAGGGTTAGCGGACAGGTTAAGAGCACAATCAACCCCGTAACTTCACGCCTCGGTCGAGACCAAATTAAAACCCACTCAGCATTATGAACTCAAAGTCAAAGGTCGTGGCTGAGGAATTAGAAAGAGCGTATGAATGCAGGCTGTTGAATCTATTAGGAAGTAATCAATCATTACACAGAAGTCACAAAACATAATCAATATGAAAGCTGTGAGCCTGGTGTTGTTGCTTTTCAGGCTGTTAAGCATTTATGGTATATTTCAAAGGAAGCTTCTCCAAGAAGTGGTTTTCATTTTCTTTTTGTGTGTTATGATGAGTGGGGATCCGACAGTGGAATTGACTCTTTTTAGTGTTTTTGCTGAGTGGTCATTGCCGTTATTATCACTTGTGGAAAGTGACAGTAGCAATGTTCTCTCCAGAACACACTCTCTTTTAAATACACTGCAATCTGTGGCTTTTCTGTGGCTTGTTATCCGGTCTAGTGAAACCACCAAACAAAATGCAAACGAATGTTGTCAGTGCTTCTGATATGAATTCACTGATGTACAGCTACAAATCTGCTGTATTAAACTTTTATTAGTTAATATTCAGCTGCTCATCCATGCTATCTATCGTCTTGCTTTCTAGTAAATATGTCCATGCATACTGAAAAAACATACAATAAAAAATAAAACAAACTACAATAAACTAAAATACTAAATTAACTATTTTTTAAACCAAAGATTTGTTTAATTTATTTAGCTATATATAACTTATATATTAATAACACTATGTTATTAGTGCTACTACTACTACTTTTAATAATAATAAAGTTATAATATTAGTTTGTAGTTGCAGTAGCACTGCTAGTATTAATAAAACAGTATGTAATTAATTAAAAAAATAATAACTGTATTATTATTAACGTAAGTATTATTGTTAGTGTTATTAATAATAAAATGGATTTAATTTCATTCTAAACTTATGTATTTTTATTACATGTATTATTATTTATACTATTATTCTTATTACTATTACTATTAGTAGCATTGTTATTATTATTATTATGTAATTATTACGGAAGTTCTAAGTATTGATGTCATGTATTAAAAAATTTTTCCATCTTGTTTTCTCGTGATCACGTCTTATTTTTCTTTGCGTGTGCAGTATAAGAACGCCAGGCAGCATTATTTGCAAGCTGCTGAAATTCTACAAATATACTATTAAAACTTAATTTTTTGTTGCTTTGTTATGTCTATAGGCAGCCTAAAAGGTCTACTTCAATAAAACAATCGAAAACAAATTTGTGTTTATTTAATACGTATAAATCGAACAAGAGGTAGTGTACAGTCTTCCCCATCTGAGCTCATTATGCTCACTCCCATACAGGCTAACCCGCAGAGCAACCTATTCCTAAAGCCTGGAATTCAACCCAGAAGAACAACGCGATACAAAACGAAATAATAATAATAGGCTAAATTATTATTATTATTATTATTATTATAAAATCTATTGATTTCTTTCTGTTCGCATTTCGATTTGCTGCTAATTTTCGAGAAAATTAAGTCGTGATAACGGGAAAACTACTTTTGTTATGTCAAGATCACGAGAAAAATAAGATGTGATCACGAGAAAACAAGACGGAAAAAAAATTATAATACATGACCACTTAGAACTTCCGTAAATTATGTATATAATCAAATTAAAAATAATAATTGTATTATTATTATTATTATTAGCAGCAGCCCTAGTATAGCCCTAGCAGTAGTAGTAGTAAACAGTGTATTTTATTAATTTAAAAATAAAGCACTATTATTTATGTTTTGATTATTATTATTATTAATAAAGCTATTTTAAAATAAACCTAATGATCTGAAACCGAGTAGCATAATCTTATAATGTATAAAAAGATGGAATATTCTAGATCTAGTTTCTAAATAAATCACACAAACTATTTATCACAAGAGTAAAAGATTGTTAAATAATGGTCATAAACAAATTAATATTCATAATCTAAGTTTTCCCCATTTTGTGAACTCACAGCATGTCATGCACATCCATGTACTCACAGATAAATGTAAATATCTATATTCGAGTGAGACACATCGGGCGAAGCTCGGAGGACCCCAGTAAGCAACTCCATTAGCGTCCAGCAAACAACGACGACTAGCAGATCCTACAGGGAAAAGAAGAAAAAACAGATCGTTATCACCGTTGGGCACAAGCAATAACAACATGTCAAGGTTTGACAGACACGTACTGTGATGTTCGCACGCTTCATATAAAAGACTTCACTGGGACACGGCACACGCTAATGTCTGGGATAATGTCTGTTCTGAGTATTGTTTTGAATCATTTACACTGCGGTAATCTCAGTTTTGCTTAAAAATTTCTGCCACTTGCATCATTCAGATCAAGGCCAATAAGACTCAACCGTGGTTTCACCCCCGGTGCCCTTGCTAGGATAAAAATGGGCCTGAAATTCACACCAGGAAAGCAGGCAGATGTGGAAACGTAGCTCGGAAAAGTCAAGCGAGTCGTTCTCTGCAAGAATTGTTTTTTCTTTCAGGGGTTAGCGTACATGACAGTCCGTGTTGGCCGGGATGTGGAGTTGATATAGATTACAGCTCACCGTTGACCTCATTCAACACTCTGCTCTGCACTCCCACTTCAAAGACATCATTTATTAGGTCTTTCTGTTTTTATTAGGTAAAAATCACTGAGCGCCTTGGGTGTCTTTCTTCACTAGAATCTGAAAATTATTGCACGCTCTGCTCAGAGGGCATAAATAACCCCCAAAAACTCCCACTGCGCTGGAAGAGTTAGAAACTCTCAAGCCAATTTGAAGAGTGCAGAACACTCTATATATAACAATCACAAAACATGAACGTCATCGTGTCTAAAACGACAACATGTCAGCATGTGAAATCCAGATCCACAGCCTAGCAAAGAAAGAAATGCTTTTATTGGGACTAGTGTAAGCTCTGCGGCAGCGTCTGACATTTCAATCAGCCACAATCTGACTTGATATCATTGTTATATTAACTTTCTGCAGCGGCACATATTGGGCTGTAAACATCCTCATTAAGTTCTCTCTCATACACCACTAATTCATCTCAATGGGCTTAAGAACTGAATGCTGATTAACTGTGTGGAAACCAACTTATTTTGAGCCTGTTGTGAGATGTTGGTTTTGGAAGCTGAGCGACTGCACCGTTGACAGAGTTTTATAATGTGGTTTAACCGATCATAAAATCTTTTAATAAAGCTGCATGTCACGGTTAGAGAAGAAACAAATGTATCAGAGATTGCATTAGATATGGCATCTTTGGCTATGGCCAAAACAACATTAGATTGTAGTTTTAGAGTTTTATGTGATGTAGGCAGTGGCGTGCACTCTGAAGCTAATCAAGCTCGGATCATTAACTTTTCTTGAGCGGTTTTAATTGACTAGCAATTTGTCACTTAGCTGACATTTTTATCCAGATGAATGTACAATAAACTTTTTAGAGGAATGCTTGTCCTTGAGCAATATGGTGTTCAGCTAAAGTGCACAATGGTCATGAATTAGTCCTTAGGAACTGCAATATTTGATTTCTCACTAAACCAGGAATTGCTAGATCAAGAGGAAGAGTATTACTGAATAATGATTTAAAGGGACAGTTCCCTTTGATTTACTCACCTTCAAGCTGTCCTAGGTTGTTTTTTTTTTTCAGATGAATACAATAATTTGCCAAGAAAATGGCTTTATCAGTGAATGGTGACTTAAAGGAATACATTGACTGTCATCATTTAGTTTTTTTGGGTCATGGGTTAGAATAACATGAGCGCAAGTCATTGTGTTGCTTCTAAAATGCCTCCAACACATGTATTGTTGAATGTGTGCAATGACATACCAGTGGCATTAGATGGACACTTGTTGTATACCGTCTCTCCAGCTGAGGCTCTCTTCCACGTCATGGCTAATTGGTACTCATCTTTACATATTTCATGAGGTGCTGCACACAGTATGAACCAAAAGTAGGAGATTAACCACTGAAAAAGAGACTTGTATAAACTAGCATCAAATATAAAGCCTATTGATGATTGACTGATTGCTCTCACATAGATAGAGATATTGAAATAGAAAAACAAATAAATGTTTCTGTGGTTTCCAGTAGAATATTTCTAAAATATCCCAAAAATAGCATTTTAATCAGTATTTTTTTTTGTTCCAGTAAAAATATAAATACATAAATAAATACTGTAATATAATATTGTATAACTGTTTAAATGAATGAATGAATGAATCACATGAATCAATAAAAATATGACAGTAAAAAATCGGACAAATGTAAGTCTACTTATGTTTAATTAAGTTTATTTTTCTTATCCACTGTCAAATAGATTTCTCATATTTTAAATCTATTTTAGTTACGTTTGTGTCTCTAGATATTTCACTAAAACAAGGCCAAAAAAAATACTGATTAAGAAAATCAGTTTTTGCAGTGCACAAGGCAGACTCTGTGAAGATCAGCGACTACAACAACACACATCTCTCTCCAACTTTCATTCAAAAGCTTCTTCAGAACTGAGAACAACCCAGGGGTGAGATACAGAAGGGGACTGGTTTGAAAAGCTGAGAGAGATGGAGAACAGAACCCTACCTTTTTCATCTAAACATAATACAGCCCGACAAAGCTATCGGACAGATTTTTGTCTTCAAGTTTCTGGTGCCATCAAAGCCCTGTGCCCGATATAAGCTCTGCGGCAATGTTTGACATTTATTTAATCTATATCCTCCCAAAGCTGCAGTCAACGGCATGCTTATTAAAATCTGCTGTTTGCTGTGCAGCTTGACATGCTGACAAATCACACATAGCAGCACTTTGAACAATTCCCTTCTGTCAAGAATGACCCGTCTCAATTGAAAGAGAAAAGAAATGGAAACAAAGGAGAGGAGAGAATGTTAAATATGGAAAAAAAAAGTGAGAGTGGCCTAAAGGAATGAGACTGATTGAAAGAAAAGGGGGAAAAAAGAGAGAGACAAAAGCAAGGGCACTTTTTACAAATTAGGTACAAATAGAGGGATCTGAAAGTCTTATTAAGAAGCTTTCACTGATGTTTTAAAAATATGTTGACTTTCAACCTTTAGAAGAGCATGGGCCATAAACCTTCACACGTGTTTGAAGCATACTGATAATTGGCTTTATAAGCCAACAGCTTTGTGTAAGAAATTAGAGTTCCAAAATCAGAAGAAAAGAGAAAGAGGAAGAAATAAAATAAATGCAATCATGAACACGCACCTGGGCATTTCTTGTCATTACATGAACGCACTTCCTCTCCAGAGCCATCGCAAGGGTAACCCTGGATCCCCGTGCCTTCACACATACGGAACCGACGCTGCCAACCAGAGTCACAGGTCTTGGAGCACAAGCTCCAGTGATTCCAAGCACCCCAGTTCCCACCACCTGCACCGGAAGAAGAAACAAGAAACAAGATATAAAATTAGAGTCACTGACCATCTACACAATGTAGTCCTGATACTCTTGACTGGAACACAGTAAACACACATTTTAAATGACTCTGTGCTGCTAAACTGTATATCAGCACCTTATCAGCATTAAAACAAAAGAAAAATAAATAAATACAATAAAAATACTAAAAAATTACTAATATTCAAAAATTAAATTAATCTCAACAAATTCTATAATAATGCATCAGTGATTCTAAAAATAACACTATTTATAACACTGTTCAGCCAATCAGATTTGAGGACTGTAACTAACTGTTGCATAAAACATGAGAAAGCACTTAAAAGCGAAGTGACAACCATATTTAGCTGCAGTGTGAATGTGGTCATAAAGCACCCGCATGAAGCTAATTTGCGCTTATTAATTATTATCAGGGGTGCTAACTGGCATATGCTGACACAGCAGCATATCTGTGGAACAAGTTGAGTGGTGCACACCGCTAAATCTCTGTGGTTTGGTACCATAGACAATTCAGAGCGTTCGCCGCAATTAATTAGACCATGACAGCAAACAAATTGCAGCTGTGCACATAAACTACCTGTCAATTTAAGACTGTTAGCCCACCAGAGAAAAACTTACCCCCACAAGATGGGTTGATGCACTCACGAGTTTCCGCATGCGGCCCCTTACACTCCGCCCAGCCGTGAACTGATACACTGCAACGCCGTTGCCTCTGCTGAGTGCCAGAGCCACAGGAAACAGAGCACTGTGACCAGGCCGCCCAGTCCAACCACTGCCCCTCCACTGCAAACACAATCACAGGGAGATGCACAGAGAGAGAGAGGTGCACAGGTGAGAACAGAATAAGACAGTATGGATGTGAAGGAAGGACAGGAAAGAGGACATAGAAGTGAGGGACAGACACAAACAGTAAACAGGCGGTCGGAGGAACGGACAGAGACAGGTACAGCAAGGGTCTGTGTTTGTCTATATCGTGTTTGTAAATTCTTACTTACCCTGATACAAACCTGTGAGATCACTTCAACAAACTGAGTGATTATGATATTGATTTTACCTGAATTTTTGCAAACTACACCATCAGCATAAAAAAATAAAATAAATAAAAAATAAAGCTTATTTCATTTCATGTATATTATGATTAGATAGATAGACAGATAGACAGATAGACTGTGTATTCTAAAATAGTCCTCATAACACATTCTTTAAATAAAAAAAGAGTCCTATGTAACACAGATAGAAGAAATTACATTATAACTTTTATATTTAAAACCTGTTTGAATAATTAACTTTTTAATTCTGTATTGAAAAATGCTTTTTTAGGACCACCTCTTCATCATGAACATTAAATTGCAATGCATTGTATTAGAATAAACCTTGACCTGCACATTAAAGGTGCTCCAAGTAACACATTAATTTCATGAAAATTGTAGTCTAATGGGTTTCAGAGAAGACTAGTGCAAAGAAAAGAGTAATTGTGTTTGATTAATTAAAGAGAGATGGAGTACTGAGATAAACCTAAAAGCACAGGAAGCTAAATAGAGGCTTGATAACATTAGCATTAAAACTTATGAGAAACCACACATGATAATGATTTTAGTTATACTCAGCTTTTACTGATTACTAGTTTACTGATTACTACTTATATCTTACATTAATTTTACTGTATATAGTAGATTAACCGTGGATATCAATAGAGAATATGCAAACAGAGCAGTACATGTTCTGCCTGTGGCCATATCGGCATTGTCAAATATAATTAAAAAAAAAACAAAAAAAAAAACAATACAAGATCTTTTGCATAATAGATGAAAAAGGGATCAATGAGCAGTGAATTTTTCTTGCTTGATTAATGAGATTCATATTTTCTGGTGAATTTTAATGTGAATAAATAATACACAGGGGGCATGTCGCTTTTGAAGCCCATGTCGCTAATCCAAAACCCATCGCTTATGACTAATTTTGTTGAAGCATTTATGAATTTCTGCAGTGTTTTGTGGAGAAAAAAAAAAAAAAACTCTTTCAAATGTTTCAATCTCATATCCCAAGATTCTTTGCAAAATATTAGAAGGCCTGCATGCCTCGATGGACACATATTCAGCATCTTCGGAACTAAGAATTATGCTTAAAATTCATCCATCAAATGATGCTATTAATCTTACGGCTTTATGTTTATATAATGAATGCTTTCTAGTATGCACTATCTGTTTCACAGTAGGGGAGATGTTACGTCTTTTGACTTTCTGCAGCAATTTCAGGATCTGTGCATATTAACCTCTAATATCACTCTTATCTTATTTAAATGGGGGGTTTGGGGTAGATATTCATATTTCATCCAAGCGTATCTTGATATGATTGATGGTATGAACTGAAATCAAATTATCTCTCAATCTAATGGATTCCAAGGAAGACAGAGCACATGATGAACCAAAACGCCTATGTCACCTTTGCTCTGTCAAAGCAGATGTTCATCAAACTGAGAAAAATGTACCGTGTAACATTACTTCAAGGTATAGGTACAAGAAGACCAAACTAAAATTTTATATTATATATATATATATATATATATGTACAAACTGTAAATAGACAACCGCATAAATGCATGTAATAAAATATACAATAAAATATATAATATAATAGGGGAAGAAACAAAATGGTTCAATATTTGTTATAAAATAAAATAAAATAAAATAAAAAAATACCTCTTTAAATGTTGGCAGAATGACATATTGCAAAATCAGATGCAGCTGCATTCTCTGACTGAGATCACGGAGCAAGAACATGATAAATAACCATATTCTAAACCCTCACAAACTCAATAAACATGGATAAATGTGGCCTGTCTGTCTGCGCCTCCATGACTCATCATCGCTCATAAAATCAGCAGCCAATGAGGAGAGAGATCCTGCATATTGTGGTTGCCAGGAGAAACAGCAGCTGCAGCTGAAACTCAACAAACACAGCTGAGCATTTATGGCATCTCACTTTACTTCACAACAACATAAAAGGAAAGGCAGAGCGCAATCAACTGTATAATTAAGGAAATAACACTGACTTCAGCACATCAAATGAATACTTAGAGTATCCCTCACTTGTAATTCATACACACAGATAAACAAACAGATGCATCTAAGTGTTCAGGGTTATCACTATAGGAGTTCTGGGCCTTGCTGCTTTACTTTATTTTATTTGATTTCTTATGGTTTATGATTTCTCCTAAATCTATTTTAGCTGAATTACATAAACTGATGAGCTCATATGGCTGCAGTAAATCAAAAAAAGTTTCAGCAATGTTTTATTAGCTAATTCTGACATGTTAGCAAGTTGCATTTAAGCTGAGTTTGATTAAGCTGCTGATGCAGCGGACTGTAATAAACTGAGTGTGCATTTGTCCATTAAAGCATTTTATTTTTTTAAGAAACAGCAAATGTTTTAATGAACATTTTTCCATTTTGTTAAGGCAATTACATGAAAAATGAACACTATTTGAAATAATTAGCTTTTTCGTAACTGAGAACATAATGATTTTGCATTTGGTCTTACAGTGTTTCTAGCTTCATTTCTCTCTCTCTCTCTCTTTGGAATAAACAAAAAGAAAGCATATCTTTAATGCATGTATATAAGATTGTCAGGAAACACTGCTCATCATATTCAATATTCAAAACTCTAGGTACGAATCCAGCGAGGACACATTAACATGAAAATAAAGATTACAAATAATTAACTATTAAAAAGCATTACACAATATTTCTCTTTCAGATACATTTTTTATTGAACAAAGTTTATTGAAAAGTTTTTTATTGAAAAGTTTATTGAATTCTCAATTGAATTAAAATGTGTCATGATTATATTAAGCAACATAAAGTCTTTTCAACATTTATACAAAGAATAACACTGACACAGTGACACTGAATATTGCGTTAATGGCTTCTGAAGACTCAGCTTTACCATCCATTACATAAACCAGTAGAGAATGTATAAGACAATTATTCATCAGTTTGGTAGACTAATTAATACACCACAATTTTGAAAACATCTTTACATTTGATCACTGTTAAGTTCTAATAGATCTATATACTTAGAGCTCTCTTTCTCTTTTTTTCAAGACAAACTGCCATATATGAATAAGTCTAAAACCTCATTCCTCTAATAAGCCAAAAGCCAATATTTGTCCTATAAGCAAATATTCACTTTATTCTTTATTAAAACAGATTTTTTATTTTTTAATGAGGACAATCAGCATATGCTAGTTCAAAATACGACTATTCATTAAAAAAAAAAAACTACTGTACAATCTATTGTATTGTACAATTGTACAATTCCATCTCTTATCAACCAAGAAACAAAATTATTAATTTGAGTAACTTACAATGATGATCCGATGACTAGGCTGGAACTGAAATTGCTCACATTTTGATAACAGAGATGCAAGCCATCACTGTAATCATATTCTCAAATAGAGCTGAAGTAATGTGGGAGTAAACACGCCAATGTTTACAACATCCGCATTTAGATTCACTCAGCTAACCATCCTTTACTGTAAACTGGGAGAAGGTATATTATGTCGAGTCCAGTGGTAAATTATATCTGTAGATTGCACGTCAGTAGCCACTCATAAACCCAATTTGAATACGAGGCGCATGAGATGTTTTTACACATGGGTGCCTCTCGATAGCTGAGGACAGGTGGAAGATCTGCTCTCTGACAGGTTGTAATCACTGTCAGTCAAAAGCCGCTCGACCAAACTGGCCCAGATGTTCATTTGTGCCTTCTCAAATAAAAGACAATCACAGTGATTGGATGTCACCCTTAACCCTTCAACTGTCAGCCTAATGGAGGTCTTCAACTCCAGGCAGGAGCAACTGTTCAAACTGAAAATGAATTGAAACGTAACAGACAAATGATTTATTGCTCATCTCAGTGGGGTAATAACTAATTTCAGAGACGGATCCTGTTGGTTGAGACCGCTGTAGAAGAAACAACAAACCCCAGCATGCGCGGACACGTGTGATTGGTTCATCTTCCCTTCCGATCAGCTCAACTCGAACCGAACCCCCATTTGAGTAGAACCTCAGCTATAAACTTGAGACTGGCATAATGAATCAAAAGAATCCAGAGGAAACTACAAGGCATGGCTGCAGAAAAGGAAGCAGACAACACAGAGCTCAAGAGCGGCCTTCACACTGAGACTGAACAGAGGGGTGAGAGAGAGACTGACGTGAAACAAGCAGACTGGGGTGAAGCTGGAGGCAGAGAGGATGGCACACGGGAAGGAAAGAGAAAGGTCAGGAAGAAGAAGACATGTGAAAAGAGAGACAAGGCAGGAGACGACATACAACGTGGAAAAAGGGTAAAGAGGACGTTAGAAGGGTACAGAGCGCACTGGGTCTCATTCACCGTGCAGATGCATATTAATATATGCACAAAATAAATCAAGTTTACTCAAATCAAATATATTTTATTATTACTATTAGCACCATATATAATGACAAAATTGTTAATTATAATGCCAAATAATTGTTAAATATTAGGCCTATATATTGCAATATGACATGATATGATATTACATTATATTATATTGTATATTCTACATTAAATTTAAATATTCTACATCACTAAATAGCACTAAATATTGAATTAATTTTTTATATAGTTTATACTAATATTATATTATGCAGGAAGGGTATAGTATCTTGCACAAAATTCAATTTGCAAATAATAACACTGTGGCGAACTAAAACAGATATTAATAATGTAATATAATATAATACAATTTTATACTATAACATTTAATCACAAAATGTTAACATATATAATGTTTTTTTTTTATATATGTTTTTAATACTATCCTCTCAGCTGCAACAAAAAGCAGCCAAAAGGATATGATATTATATTATATTATATTATATTATACAATGAATGATCTAAGGTTGTTCATGCAAATTTTTTCTGCACACCTATGAAATTATTAGTGCATGAGACCCACTGTGATAAGAGTGTAAAGGCAGAACATACTGTGGAATTGAGTAACAGAAAAGAGAGAGCATACTGGCAGATGAGGAAATGGAGATTAGTACTAACCGGGGCACACAGCTATATTGCAGAGTTTGGTTTGCACCTCGGGCCCTCCACAGCCCTTGCTTCCATGCTGGGGGAGCACACAGATCCTGCTCCGGGTCCGAATGCCACGACCACATGTGGCTGAGCACAGGCTCCATGAAGACCACTCCTCCCACAGCCCATGCACTGCAAACACCAACAAAACCACCAATGGGGATGAGGGAAGATGAAGGGAGGTGGGCCGAAGGGTCCTTCAGTAGCCATAAACAGCACACAGAGATGAAACCCCGAAGGACAAAACCAGGAATGCCACCAACGGACTGGGCCTGAACCGAGTGGATGACGCCTTCAGGTCAAGGATTGAGGGCAGAGAAGGAAATGAAAATGAAAAAGCATGTATAACATGAATGAGACGTCACTTATCCTGTAAGAAGGAGCACCAAAGTGCAAAAGATCAAGGCACAGCTAGAGCAAAACTAGATGAAATGCGCCGTTTGATCGTAAAACGTGTCCAATTGATTGTGTTCCAGCCGAGAGGATTTCAATGAGGTTGTGTCCCTGAAGGATTGTTTGACTATCAATAAAAGCGTATTCCCTAGATGTATTCTTAAAACCTTTTTTAATAGAAGTCATGGAGATCTTGAACTTTTAGGTATGACTCTACTCTAGTAACTGTTCCAAAACCCAATGAACTGCCTTCAAAGACAACATTCTAACTGAAATTGAATAAGTACTGTAATTATTTTGGAACATATGGACCTTATTTATCAAATCATTTATTTATTTATGGATTCATTCCATATTTAATTAATTTTATTTTTGTTAAACTGTATTATTATTATTATTATTATT